>WBMV01003884.1:20241-37592 GCA_013396655.1 Campylorhamphus procurvoides | reverse complement strand
CCCCCCGGCCAGGAAGTTGCCCCCGGGGGAGCTGCAGCCCCTCCCGCTGGCCGAGGAGAAGCCCCCAGCCCCAAGGACCCCCCCTCCCACCCCACAGACGCCCCCGACGCCTCCTCCGACCACGCACACTCCTCCTGCTCCTGCCAGCCCGTTGGGGACCCCAAAGCCCCCGGCGCGCCCTCCACACACGGTGCTCTTGCCCACCACGGCTGCAAAGAGAAGGGGGAGGCACCTTGAGCATCCCGGGAATCCTCCCCATCCCCAAAAATCCCGAGGTAAATGGGATTATCAACGAGGGGGAAATCTCGGGATAAATGGGATTATCCCCGTGGGAGAAATCCTGGGGTAAATGGGATTATTCCAGAGTGAGAAATTCCAGGATAAATGGGATTATCCCCGTGGGAGAAATCCTGGGGTAAATGGGATTATCCCCGAGGGGGAAATCCCGGGGTAAATGGGGTTATCCCCATGGGAGAATCCTGGGGTAAATGGGATTATTCCAGAGTGAGAAATTCCAGGATAAATGGGATTATCCCCGTGGGAGAAATCCCGGGATAAATGGGGTTATCCCCAAGGGAGAAATCCCAGGATAAATGGGGTTATCCCCATGGGAGAATCCTGGGGTAAATGGGATTATTCCAGAGTGAGAAATTCCAGGATAAATGGGATTATCCCCGTGGGAGAAATCCTGGGATCAATGGGATTATCCCCGTGGGAGAAATCCCGGGGAAAATGGGATTATCTCCATGGGAAAAATCCCAGGGTAAATGGGATTATCCCCATGGGAGAAATCCCAGGATTATCCCTGAGGGGAAAGTCCCGGCATAAATGGGATTATCTGCAAGGGAAAAATCCCGGGGTAAATGGGATCATCCTCCATGGAGAAATCCTGGGTTAAATGGGATTATCCCTGAGGGAGAAATGCCGGGATCAATGGGATTATCCTTAAGG
The DNA here is from genome assembly GCA_013396655.1 of Campylorhamphus procurvoides. Lineage (NCBI taxonomy): Eukaryota > Metazoa > Chordata > Aves > Passeriformes > Dendrocolaptidae > Campylorhamphus > Campylorhamphus procurvoides. The sequence continues at coordinate 36,641 of WBMV01003884.1, read as the reverse complement.
GAGAAACCCCAAGGTAAATGGGATCATCCTTGAGGGAAAAATGCTGGGATCAATGGGATTATTCCCATGGGAGAAATCGTGGGATAAATGGGGTTATCCCCAAATGAGAAATCCCAGGATAAACAGGTTTATCAACAAGGGAGCAATCCCGGGATAAATTCCAGGATAAATGGGATTATCCTCGTGGGAGAAATCCTGGGATAAACAGGATTATCAACAAAGGAGCAATCCCGGGATAAATTCCAGGATAAATGGGATTATCCCCGTGGGAGAAATCCTGGGATAAACAGGATTATCTACAAGGGAGAAATCCCTGGGTAAATTCTAGGATAAATGGGATTATCCCCGTGGGAGAAATCCCAGGATAAACAGGATTATCAACAAGGGAGGAATCCCAGGATAAATGGGATTATCCCCGAGGGAGGAATCCCAGGATAAATGGGATTATCCCAGAAGGAAAAACGATGTAAAACTACTTACAGACGTTGACATTGGATGGGTTGTCCACGCAGAGCCTGTGAAGGGGTAGAGGAACATCAACTTAAACCAAAATTCCATGGAATTCCCAAAATATTCCATGGAAGGGCATTTGAAATATCCCCTCGCCTTGAGGGGGCCACGTTTCCATTTCTGGCCTCAACATTTGGGGTAGGAAAAGGGAAGGAGATCGGGGAAGGGCATGGAATGGGCCATGGGATGTGGTTGAAGGTCCCACCTGTTCTCCTCCCCTTCCAGCAGTTTCCTGTACATGGCGATCTCCACGTCCAGAGCGATCTTGATGTTGAGCAGCTCCTGGTACTCCTTCAGCAGCCGGGCCAGCTCCTCCTTGTCCTTGCTCAGGGCACATTCCAGCTCCTCCAGCTTCCTCCGGGCGTCCTTGAGGGCCATCTCGCCCCTCTCCTCGGCCTCGGCGATGGCCGATTGCAGGTGGTGGTTCTGGGGGGAGAAAAGTGTCTCAGCCCTGGAGAATCCTCAGGGTGTGAACAGGAGGGAGAAAGGGGAGGAACCACCCCATGAGACACCAACCAGACCTTCAGCTGCTCCTCCAGCTCCNAATCCTGGGATAAACAGGATTATCAACAAAGGAGCAATCCCGGGATAAATTCCAGGATAAATGGGATTATCCCCGTGGGAGAAATCCTGGGATAAACAGGATTATCTACAAGGGAGAAATCCCTGGGTAAATTCTAGGATAAATGGGATTATCCCCGTGGGAGAAATCCCAGGATAAACAGGATTATCAACAAGGGAGGAATCCCAGGATAAATGGGATTATCCCCGAGGGAGGAATCCCGGTATAAATGGGATTATCCCAGAAGGAAAAACGATGTAAAGCTACTTACAGACGTTGACATTGGATGGGTTGTCCACGCAGAGCCTGCGAAGGGGGAGAGGAACATCAACTTAAACCAAAATTCCATGGAATTCCCAAAATATTCCATGGAAGGGCATTTGAATTATCCCCCCCCTTGAGGGGGCCACGTTTCCATTTCTGGCCTCAACATTTGGGGTAGGAAAAGGGAAGGAGNCACCACCCAACCCTTCACCTGCTCCTTCAGCTCCTCAGTCCTGCCCCAAAGACACCAACAAACCCCTCTCTGCTCCTTCACCTTCTCAATCCCATCCCCAAGACACCAACCAACCCCTATCCCCTATTTTCGTCTCCCCATCCTCAACCCCAACCCCAAGGACCACCCAACCCTTTTCCTGCTCCTCCATGCCCTCAATCTCATCCCAGAGACACCACTCAACCCTTCACCTGCTCTTTCATGTCCTCAATCTCATCCCCAAGGACCAACCAACCCCTTCCCATTTCTTCACGTCCTTGATCTCAACCCCAAGACCCCACCCAACCCCTTGAGGTGCTGAGGGTCCTTTACCCACTTCATCTCATGCTTTACCTCATCCCAAAGACACCACCCACCCCTTGAGGTGATGAGGACCCTCTACCTGCTTCTTCACGTTCTCAATCTCTGTCCTCAGCCTCTGCACGTTCCTGGTCAGCTCCTGGATCTCCATCTTGGTGTTCCTCAGGTTGTCCCCGTGGCGCCCGGCCGTGCTCTGGAGCTCTTCGTACTGGTGGCACCGGGGACAAACGTCACTGACCAGTGACACAAGGGACCCCAAACCCAAGGGTCTCCACTCTCCCCCAGGGGCTCACCCTGCTCTGGTACCAGGCCTCGGCCTCAGCCCGGCTGTTCTGGGCGATCTGCTCGTACTGGCGCCGGACCTCCTCGATGATGCAGTCCAGGTCCAGGTGCCGGTTGTTGTCCATGGACACGACCACGGAGAGGTCCCTGCTGATGGTCTGCATCTGGGCCAGCTCCTGCAGGGGGAGGCACGGCTGAGCTGTGAGCCTAAACCCAGCTGGACACCCCCCCAACCCCAATATTGGCCCACTTTGTCCCCCCAGGGGAAGGGAGAGCTCCTACCTCCTCGTACATGCACCTCAGGAAGCTGATCTCGTCGGTCAGAGCTCCCACCTTGGCCTCCAGCTCCACCTTGGTCATGTAGGCACAGTCCACGTCCTAAAGGACACACCCCAGAGATGCAAACGGCTTCGTCTCATCCCACCAGAGCTGGTGGCTCTTCCTGCTGGGACCTTCCCCTCTGAGGGTCCTTCCAGTGTCTTTTCACCCCATCCCTCCACCCCCCATTGCTCCCGGTGCCTCTGGACTCACCTTCTTCAGCACCACGAACTCGTTCTCGGCCGCCGTGCGCCGGTTGATCTCCTCCCCGTACCCGTGGGAGGCAACGNGATATCCCATTCCACAGTGAAACATCCCATTCCTGAGTGAAACATCCCATTCCCCAGGGAAACATCCCATTGACAGGGAAATATTCCATTCCCAAGAGAAATATCCCATTCCTGAGGGAAACATCCCATTCCTGATGGAAACATCCCATTCCTGAGGGAAAAATCCCATTCCCAAGAGAAGCATCATATTCCTGAGGGAAATATCCCAATCCCAAAAGAAATATCCCGTTCCTGAGAGAAATATTCAATTTCCAAGGGAAACATCCCATTCCTGATGGAAATATCCCATTCCTGGTGGAAACATCCCATTCACAAAGGAAACATCCCATTCCTGATGGAAACATCCCATTCCCCAGGGAAACATCCCACTGCTTGAAGCTCCTGGAAGTTCTGGGAGCCTGAGAGAATCATCACCCAAATCCCTAATGGGGCATTTCTTCCAAGAGCAAAATTCCTCCCTTCTTTCTCCTTTTTTCCCCATTTTCCTTAAATTCTCCCTTTTTTCTCCTCCTCTGTATCTGCTCTCCTTCCATTATTATTACTATTATTATTATCATCTTTTATTACACACTGGGATGATTCCATCCCAGTGTTACAAACCAGTCCCATTTCCAATTGGGAATGTTGCCCCATGGTCATTCCCAAGAGCCTCAGGACATTTTTGGCTCCCCAGGGAATGAAATCCCATTTGTCTCCATATCCAAGAACATCCCGCTCATTGGTGACAGAAATTATTCCATAAATATTCCATATAAAGCCACGGAGCACGTTCAGAACCAACATTCAGATCATTTAAAGGGAATCCATCTGTGCTTGAACTGGAATAAGGAGTGGCTGGGAATTACTTGGAAGCTCCTTTCTGGATTTTAAGCTCCTTGGGAAAAGCTCGTCCCAGAAAATCATGGATTTAAGGAAACACCCGGATAATCCGAGGCACATCCCAATCCCTTTGGCCTGAGGCAAAACCAAGGAAGGATCCAGATCAACCTTGGGATCAACGAAAATCCTTTGGTTTCTCCAAATTTTGGTGTTTCCTCTGGAGGACCCAACCAAGACTCTCCCAGATCAACCCCAAACCAAGCAGGACAAAATTCCCCTTTTCCAAGGGCCTGGAATTCCCTGGGAATCCCTTTCCGGGCAAACCCACCTTGTCGATGAAGGAGGCGAACTGGTTGTTGAGGGTCTTGATCTGCTCCTTCTCCTGGCACTTCACCTGCTGGATCTGGGGGTCGATGTCCACGTGGACGGGCCGGAGCAGGGTGGGATCCACCTGCACGGGCTGGATCCCCCCGGGGAACCCGGGGCCGCCCCTCACGGGCCCCCCAAATCCGCCCACTCCGACGCAGCCGAATCCTCCGGCGAATCCGGCGCCGAATCCCGGTCCGAATCCGGCCACCCTACATCCGTAGGAGCCCCCCATGGCCATCCTGGCGCTGCCCCCCAGGTTGTGGAGGCTCCTGCTGCTGAAGCCCCCGCAGCGTCCCCCTCCTCCGACCCCTCTGGACGTGGAGAAGGAGCTGTAGCTGATCCTGCTCCGGGCGCCGCCCCCTCCGAATCCGCCCCCCACGGCCGAGCAGGAGCTGAAGCCCCTCTTGCTGCCCATCCCGAAGCTCCTGCAGACGGACTGACGAGACATCCCTCTTCTCCAAAGCGCCACGAGGAATCCCAGCTGGTGGTTTGGGCAGAGAGAACTTCTCCGAGTCTTCTCTGGCTCCGGAGGCTCCGGGCAGTGCCTTTTATCCACTGCTGGAGGTGGGTCGGGGCGTCCTGGGCGTGAGGAGGAAACGCATTTACTGTCTCCATCAGCTCGGTGTGGTTTGCAGCTCTTTGCCAAGGCGGCGACTCCACCCAGGGATCTGCCTGGCCGTGCAACCAGGGGATGGGGAAGCAGGAGCAGGTTCTCCATGAGTAAGTGGACTCCCATATCTTTATGGCATCTCCAAAAAGGATGTTTTACAGCGGTGGTGTCATGTTCTTCCCCTCCCACCTCCCTCCCGGCTCCAAATGACTCCACACGTTGCCTGACTCAGGGTTTTCTTTTCTCCTGACACCTCCAAACCAGGCAGGAATTTTGGTGGAACTCAGCTGGAATGAGGCTTTCACAATCCATCCCCCAAATCTCCTTCTCCAGCAGAAAATCCCCCAATTTTCTGAGAGGGAAAAAGCCACGTAATGGAAATTTAGGAGCTCTCAGCATTGTTGTTTGAGCCAGAAAGGAGCTGTTTGAGCCAGAAAGGAGCTGTTTGATTCCTTTAATTCCTTCCCTAAGAGTTTTCCCCTCCAAAAACGGGACTGGGAATCTAGGACGAGCAGGATTCCGAACTCCAGAGGAGGATGAGCAAGAGGACAAGGATGTCCAAGTCCTTCCTCGTGCTTTTCCAGTGGCCGCGGGGATGGTGGAGCCTGTGGAGGACGGAAAGGACGCTCGGGGCAGTAGATGTGGTAACGATGATGGACAATAATTAATTTCATGGCCCAACCGCCCGGTGATGGAGTTGAAACCTCACCTAAATGACACCCTCGAAGCACCTCCTGGATGTCATAAATCAATATTTTAATGAAATTTGGCAATTTAGAGAGAAAAAAGCCCCAATGTTTCCATCCTTTTTATCTCCTGACATTATACATTTCCAAGCAGTCCAACGATATTGTTTGCTGGGTGGAACACGAGGCTGTGCTGGAGTTTCCCCAGTCCCAGTTGGGATTTGGGCAGGTAAAGGTGGGTTGGGAGGATCCCAAGGAATCGGCCACAGATTCCACCAAAGCCTTTGGAAAAGCAGCCCAGGGAGACACTGCCCAAAGCCAGTGGAGGAATCGGAAACTGGGATGTCCTTGGTCAGCACTGGGGTGGGGAGGGTGGAATGCTGTCCTTGAGGGGGATTGAAGTGTTGGCCAAGGGTTATCCCACCCTTGAGGGATTCAATGGTTGTCCAAGGGTTATCTCACCCTTTAGGGACTCNAATGGTTGGCCAAGGGTTATCCCAGCCTTAAGGGACTCTAAAAATTCTTGATCCAGGGTTATCCCACCCTTGAGGGATTCAATGGTTGTCCAAGGGTTATCTCACCCTTTAGGGACTCTAAAAATTCTTGATCCAGGGTTATCCCACCCTTGAGGGACTCAGTGGTTGGCCAAGGGTTATCCCACCCTTAAGGGATTCAATGGTTGGCCAAGGGTTATCCCACCTTTGTGAGACTCAGATAAGAGTTGGCCAAGGGTTATCCCACCCTTGAGGGATTCAATGGTTGTCCAAGGGTTATCTCACCCTTTAGGGACTCTAAAAATTCTTGATCCAGGGTTATCCCACCCTTGAGGGACTCAGTGGTTGGCCAAGGGTTATCCCACTCTTGAAGGACTCAGGTAAGAGTTGACCAAGGGTTATCCCACCTTTGTGAGACTCAGGTAAGAGTTGGCCAAGCGTTATTCCACTCCTGAGGGACTCTAAAAACTCTTGATCAAGGGTTGTCTCACCCTTGATGGACTCAACAGTTGGCCAAGGGTTATCCCACCCTTGAGGGATTCTAAAAACTCTTGATCAAGGGTTGTGTCATCCTGGAGAGACTCAAGTGAGAGTGGGCCAAGGGTTATCCCACCTTTGTGAAACTCAGGTCAGAGTTGGCCAAGGGTTATCCCACTCTTGAGGGGGCTCAATGGTTGGCCAAGGGTTATCCCACCTTTATGAGACTCAGGTAACAGTTGACCAAGGGACATCCCACCACAATCCCACCACATCCCACCACTGAAGGACTCAGTGGTTGGCCAAGGCTCATCCCACCACTGACGGACTCAAGGCTAATCCAGATGTGTGTTCCCACAGCTGGAGAAGGAGCAGCACCCCCACAGCTGGGAGGGACCACCCTCCTTTCCTAAAGGAGCCTGAACTACGGAAGAGTCTGTTAAGAGGGTCTCCTTTCTTCATTGTCCCATCCAAAATGGAGATTCCAGGAGCGGCCCCGGGGAGGTGCAGGGTGGAGAAACCAGGCCATCCCTTCTCCTGGCATCCCGATTTCCACATTCCACCCGCTCCAGGAGCCTCCTGAAACATCCCATGTGAGGAGGGAGGGCGAGAAGAAGATGCCGAGTCAGCCGATGCCTCGGTGCTGACCACGCTCCGCTCCTGCAGATAAGACGCCCCGCATTGAGTCACCCCTGACGTCTTCAGACGAGATGGGAAGATTATCCCAGCCCGGCTCAGCCTCCTGCAGGTAGAACCAGCTCCAGCCGTGCCCTCTTGTGCAAGGAGCTGCGGCAGCAGAATCGCAGCCTCCCAGGAAAGTGTGAACGCGGCAGAAAAGGAGGAGGGAGAGGGAGAAGGTGTCGCAACGACTCCTCCAAAACAGCCCCAACGCCGCGTAAAGTTCCCCGTAAAGCTCAGAAGAAAAGCGGCCTTTCAACTGAGGCACCAAAACAGGTGATTAAGCGCCAAAATGGTGATTAAGCACCAAAAAGGGCGACTCTTGCCCCGAGCCAAACTCTCAAAGTGCTCCTGGCGCGGCACCAGCTTCTCACAGGCATTGCCTGCTCAGCGTCTTTATTTGGGTCGGACCCAGCGAGGCTCCGGAGCCCTTCGGAGGGGGGAGGATTCCCTCTCCCCAGAGCCTGTCCCGGGTTTCGCCCTGGCCCTGCAGCCTCCTGACCCTCTCTGGGGACACCGGCAGCTCCCGGGGGCTCTGCGGGGGCTCCTCATGATGCTCTGCCAGCGTTTGCACCTCTTTGATCTCAGCCGGGGGTGGAGGAACCGCAGCAGCGGCTCGGATCAAACACGCCAACACTCCCCTCCCAACCCCTCCGTGGGGCTGCTCCAAACCCCGGGAAGAGCCACGGGGGGAGTTCCGTGGCTTTCCAGGGACCTGGATCCCAGGGTTGGGACGAGCCAGCCCTTCCCGTGGCTGCTCGAGGGGGCGGCTCGTGGCTCTGGGGCATTCCCGGTGCTGCCATCCCATGCCTGGCCACAGCCCAGGTGTGCTTGGCCAAGGTGTTTATCCCTGTTCCCCTCCCACGGGGCTCCTGCGGTGCCACCCGCCCCACCAAACACAACCCAAAGTCCACTCCGGGGCAGGAAACTCAGATGAGCCGACAAGGGGCTCGTCCCGTGTCTGCTCCCACCCCCTGAGGCCAATTCCCACCATCAGCCACCTCCGTGGGTCTCTACTGGTTTGGCCACGAGGCACTGGGAGGGTTCCCGGCCCCATCCCAGGTCTTGCTGGTTGGGGAATGTCCAGCAGAGCCTTCCCAAAATCCGAAATCCAGGAGGGGCTGAGGAAAAGCCGTTCCCAGAGCTCCAGGTGTTGCCACATCTGGTGAGGTGGCACCGTGAAGCCCTGAGGGCCTCAAGGCTGGGCCCCAAAAACCAGGACAGGGCAGTTTGAACCTTCTCGGGGTGGGGAAGGTGCTGGACCTCTCTGAGCTGGAGGTTTCCAGACCCGGTAAGTGCAAACGTGCCACGGAAAGGGCCCCGCAGGATCCCAAGGATGGGGTGGGTGGTTCCCCCATGAGGAGATGCCCCAAAATTCAGCGCAGCCTCCCGGGTTCCACCAGTTTGGGCTTCTGCTGTTCCTGAGCGTTGTGTGACTGAACATCCACCCCAAACCACGCCAGGGATGGGTTTGTGTCTCCAGGTGAGAGCCAAGAGGCTTGGCCACCTTCCCTTCCCCATGCCCACCCCCCGAACTTCCCNAGCAGCGACACAACGAGCTTGGTGAATGTTCTCTGCAGTTTATTGGGAACGGCGACATCCCGAGGGGCGAGGGGGGGACACCCACAGAGCCAGGGGGGGACAGAGGGGTTTTATACACGAGAAATGNCATTCCTCCTCCCATCCCGCAGCTGCCTCCTACCATTCCTCCTCCCATCCCGCCGCTTCCAAATCCTCCTCCCATCCCGCAGCTGCCTCCTCCGAATCCTCCTCCCATCCCGCTGCCCCCAAATCCTCCTCCCATCCCGCTGCTTCCGAATCCTCCGCCCATTCCTCCTCTTCCTCCGCTCATGTGGGTGGACTTGCCCACCACGGCTGGAAGAGAAACGGGAGTCAGTCACTTTTTATCCCCCAAAAAACACCCAAAAACCCAAAAAAACCCCATGTTCTACCAGAGCCGATACTCACAGACGTTGACGTTGGACATGCTGTCGTTGCACAGCCTGGCAAGGGAAACGGGAGAAGTTGAAGAGGAGAAATTCCCTTTCCATACATGTTTATATTCCCTATTTTCTTCCAGAAATTCCCAGTTATTGTTTTTTAAAAAGAAGCGACCGATTCCTGATTTTCCCCGGTTATTCTTTTTATAAAATTAGCAATTTATTCATTATTTTTCTCAATTATTCTTTAAAGAAATGACCAAACAATCCCTGACTTTCCTGGATTTTCCCTGCTATTCTTAAACTAAAGGGCAATTTATTCCCTATTTTTTTCAGAGTCTCCCAATTATTCATTAAAAAANTCGATTCCTGACTTTCCTGGATTTTCCCTGTTATTCTTTAAAAAAAGGGCAATTTATTCAAAATTTTTTGAGAATTCCCCAATAATTCTGTAAAAAACCCAACCAGCCTATTCCCTATTATTTTAGGTTTTTCCCAACTATTCTATAAAGAAAAGGGCAACCTATTCCCTATTTTTTCTAGGAGTTTCCCACTATTCCATAAAGAAAAGAGCCACCTATTCCATATATTTTTATGGAATTATTCTTTAAAAATCATCCACCCTCACCTTCACACCTTTCAAGATGGAAAACAAATCTAAGTCTTGAGTATATTAATGATTAACACACTCAATTAATACGGAAGAATCACAGCCCAAGTGGCACAAAATCAACTTTAACGTGGATTTGGGGATTTTACCAGCTGGTGACATCACTAATTTATTCAAATATATGCAAATGAAGCCACGTACCTGTTCTCCTCCCCTTCCAGCAGTTTCCTGTACATGGCAATCTCCACATCCAGAGCGATCTTGGTGTTCAGCAGCTCCTGGTACTCCTTCAGCAGCCGGGCCAGCTCCTCCTTGTCCTTGCTCAGGGCACATTCCAGCTCCTCCAGCTTCCTCCGGGCGTCCTTGAGGGCCATCTCGCCCCTCTCCTCGGCCTCGGCAATGGCCGCCTGGAGATGCTGGTTCTGGGGGGAGAAAACCAGTTTGTGAGTTGCCTTCTGCCCACCCTGCACTGGAGAATCCTCAGGGCATGAACTGGAGAGGGAAACGGGCAGGAGCCATCAAGGAGGAACCACCCAAATCCTCCAAAGGACCTCAATTTCCCAGATGATCCAACCCTGAGCCGTGACCAAGAAGGAACCACCAAAAGCACCTGAGTAGCCAAACTCTCAAAGTGCTGAGCTGTGAGTAAGGAGGAACCACCAAAATCTTCCAGAGCACCTGAATTTCCTCCAAACCACCTGAATTTCCTCCAAATCACCTCAATTTCCCAGCTGACCCAACCCTGAGCCATTTGACCAAGGAGGAATGACCAAAATCCTCCAAAGCACCTCAATTTCCCAGGGAGGAACCAGCAAAAGCACCTCAATTTCCCATCTGACCCAACCCTGATCCATTTGACCAGGGAGGAACCACCAAAAGCACCTCAATTTCCCAGCTGACCCAGCACTGGGCTGTGACCAAGGAGGTGCTGAGGACCCTCTACCTGCTTCTTCACGTTCTCAAGCTCTGCCCGAAGCCTCTGGATGTTCCTGGTCAGGTCCTGGATCTCCATCTTGGTGTTCCTCAGGTTGTCCCCGTGTTTCCCAGCGGTGTTCTGGAGCTCTTCATACTGGTGGCACCGGGGGGCAAAGACACCCATCAGAGACCAATCCCACCAAGGCTGGGGCAGCAGGGACTGTCCCGGGGGTCTCCACTCCCCCCAAAGGCTCACCCTGCTCTGGTACCAGGCCTCGGCCTCGGCCCGGCTGTTCTGGGCGATCTGCTCGTACTGGCGCCGGACCTCCTCGATGATGCTGTCCAGGTCCAGGTGCCGGTTGTTGTCCATGGACACGACCACGGAGAGGTCCCTGCTGATGGTCTGCATCTGGGCCAGCTCCTGCAGGGACAAAGAGTGAATGGGATGGACCATCCCCAAAAACAGAAACATCCCCTGGAAGTGTCTGAGCCACGAGGACACCCAGCCCAGCCTTGTTGTCCTCGGCCACCACTCCCTTGTTAAGGCTTTTCCCAGGGGAAGGGAGAGCTCCTACCTCCTCGTACATGCACCTCAGGAAGCTGATCTCGTCGGTCAGAGCTCCCACCTTGGCCTCCAGCTCCACCTTGGTCATGTAGGCACAGTCCACGTCCTAGAGAGAAGAGGAGATGAACAACATGTTCCTCCCACCCCAGTAAGGTGGTGGCACCCAGTGCCTTCCCCTGTTGCTCCCGGTGCCTCTGGACTCACCTTCTTCAGCACCACGAACTCGTTCTCGGCCGCCGTGCGCCGGTTGATCTCCTCCTCGTACCTGGGGGAGGCACAGGGTGAGCTGGGACCCCCAAACCCCCCCAGATCCCCCCAGTGGGGTCCCAGTGCTGTCCCTGGACCCCCATCTGGCCCCTCCTGCTCCCCAGGGCACTCACTTGCTCTTGAACTCCTCCACGTACTGCCGCATGTTCTGCAGCTCCGACTCCAGCTGGCCCCGCTGCCCCACCAGGTTCTCCAGCTGCCTCCTCAGGTTCTGGATGTAATTCTCAAACACCACCGTCAGGTCCTTCTTGGGCCCCACCGGGCCCTGCTGCTGCAGCAGCTCCCACTTGGTGGAGAGGACCTTGTTCTGCTGCTCCAGGAACCGCACCTAAAGCAGGGGAGAGGTTGGGGATGTTCCCAATTGGAAACATCCCATTCCGGAGAGAAACATCCTATTCCCCAGGGAACTATTCCTTTCCTGAGTGAAATATCCCATTCCCAAAGGAAATATCCCATTCCTGAGGGAAACATCCCATTTCCAATGGGAAACATCCCATTCCCCAGGGCAACATCCCATTCCCATGGGAAACATCCCATTCCCAAGAGAAATATCCCATTCCTGATGGAATCATCCCATTCCCAATGGGAAATACCCCATTCCTGAGGGAAACAACTGATTCCCAGGACCCCCAAGGGAATCATTCCCCAAACCCCCTGCTATGGCTCGTTGAGCCATCCAAGCTCCTGAAGCACATGAGGAGCGTTATTAAATCCATTAGTCATTAATTAAATTTTGAGTCATCCTGAACATCTCCCTTTGGGATGTTGACTGTGGGAAAACTTCATCCCAGTTTTCCAAAGGGGTCGGACTTTGCCATCGACTTCCAGTTGTGAAGTCAAGGACTATTTTATTCCCTCACTGCCCATAAATTCCTTTCGGAGGAATTCACCATTCCCTGAGTTTCTGTTTGGAATTACAACATTCCCAGAGTGCTGGGAAGGCGTTTAATGCTCTGGAGCCTCTGGGGTCAAGTTGGGAGGAGAAAGTCTCGCTCAAAGCAAGCGAAAACTCTCAGGACAATTAAATTCCCAGCGGTGAGTTTGCCCTGAATCACCCGAAACGAGGCTGAGGAGTTGACTCAGCACGAGAAGGTCCTGCAGATGTTCCCTTTCATCTTCCATTAGCACAAAACCTCTACTCTTGTTTGGTGCTGCTCATTAAAACCTGACTAATTATGACTCTGAGAACTCCAACCCTGGCCGGGAAGCCAAAAAATTCCCGTTCTGCTCCCTTGGGGAAGCTGTTGGAGATGCCACCTCCGAACCAACCCCACCCCGAGCCCTCACCTTGTCGATGAAGGAGGCGAACTGGTTGTTGAGGGTCTTGATCTGCTCCTTCTCGTGGGCCTTCACCTGGTGGATGTTGGGGTCGATGTCCACGTGCATCGGCTTCAGCAGGCTGGGGTCGACTTGCACAGGATGGATCCCCCCGGACAACCCAGGGCCACCAAAGCCACCCATTCCGCCACCTCCCATGGAGCCACCAAAGCCCCCCATGCCCCCTGCACCACCCATAAGGCCACCAAAGCCCCCCATGCCCCCTGGGCCGCCACCAAAGCCCCCCATGCCCATCCCACCGCAGCTCATCCCCCCTCCAAAGCCGCNGCCGCCCATCCTGCCGCCGTAGCCGCCCCCGTAGCAGCCCCCCATGGTGATCCTCCTGCTGCCCCCCATGCTGTGCAGGCTCCTGCTGCCGAAGCCCCCGCACTGCCCTCCTCCTCCTCCTCCTCCTCCTCCTCGGGACGAAGAGTAGGAGCTGTAGCTGATCCTGCTCCGGCCGCCGCCACCGCCGAATCCGCCCCCGACAGCCGAGCAGGAGCTGAATCCTTTCCTGCCGCCGACCCCAAAACTCCTGCACACGGATTGCCGAGACATGGCCGGGTTTTCCAGGGAGGAATCCAAATCCAGAGGAGCAGAAAGACCAACTGAGCTGGTGGTTTGGGCAGAGAGAACTTCTCCGAGTCTTCTCTGGCTCCGGAGGCTCCGGGCAGTGCCTTTTATCCACTGCTGGAGGTGGGTCGGGGCGTCCTGGGCGGGATGGTGGAGAGCAATTTAGGGTTTTCATCAGCACGGGGTTGTTGACAGATTCTCCCTGAGCTTTGCCATATTTGGGACTGCCCAGAACACGCCCTGTAATCGAGAGGTGAATAAACCCGGAGCATCCAGGCAGGTCTCCGTGACTAAGTGGGCTCCTCTATCTTTATGACATCTTGGAAAGACATTTTGGCCATAATTCCCCTCTCCTGCAGCCCCTCGTTGGGTTTCCAGCCCTCTTTGGTGACTCCCAATAACTGCAGATAAAGATCTCCCACCCCAAGCTTGATGGAAAGGCGACGTTTTGATGAAATCCAAGCTATATTAGGGCTTTCACAACTCCTCCAACACACCCTAAATCCGCTTTTTATGTGTTAAATTGCCCTTTGGCGTTTCGGGAGACGTTTCCCAACCCAGAACGGGAACTCACAGCACCGAAATTTGCGGAGACTCAGCAGATTCTCCTGCTGGAGAGGGAAAAACATCCCCGTGGAGCTCGTCAAGGGAGTGTCTTCCACGGATGGACAACTCGAGGGTCTGAGGAATTCCACGAGCTCTGAATTGCCATTTTTTTCCCCAAAAACGAGACGACTCACGTGGAAAAACCTGCTGGGAACCGGAGCTGTCACAACCCCCTCAAGGCACAGTATGAACCTCTCGCTTCCAAATATTCCGTCAGGGAGGGAATGTGGTGGAGAAATGTATTTTGTGGGATGTCTCTGAAATAAAGAAACCCTTTTTTTCTTTTAATTGCATGTAAATGAGTTGTTAATTCATTAATTTAGAAAATACATGGTGATTCGGGCAGGAGGTGTTCCCAAAAAAAGTGGATTTTACGTGCTGGTTAAAAGGAATCTGAGCCTGTAAATAACATTTAAGAGCCATTCTGAAGGTTTTATCCGCCTGAATAATATCAATTAAATGCGTGATTAATTTAATTAGTTAAATGGGCAATTAATTTGCATAATTTCCTGGACATCAGTCAGCACAAATCAGGGGAAAAGTGACAGAAAGTGCACATTGTGGCCCTTTGGGAGGTTTGAAAGAGGAATCTGAGGCCGTCCGAAGGAACAAAGACCCTCAGAAGGGATTCTGAGGACATTTGGGCAACCCAACATGGTTTGGAAGCGCCACGAGGCATCAGGAATGGGAATGTCCCCAACTGTCACCGGGGTGAGAGGTCTGCGCACCACGGGCTGTGCTGAACGGGGTGTTGGAGAAGAGGGGATGTCACCTTGGAGGGGATTCAACTGTTGGGTAAGGGGTATCCCACCCTTGGAGGGGACTCAGTGGTTGGCCAAGGGTTATCCCACCCTTGAGGGACTCAGGTATGAGTTGGCCAAGGGTTATCCCACCCTTGAGGGACTCAGGTATGAGTTGGCCAAGGGTTATCCCACCCTTGAGGGACTCAGGTATGAGTTGGCCAAGGGTTATCCCACCCTTGAGGGACTCAGGTATGAGTTGGCCAAGGGTTATCCCACCCTTGAGGGACTCAGGTATGAGTTGGCCAAGGGTTATCCCACCCTTGAGGGACTCAGGTATGAGTTGGCCAAGGGTTATCCCACCCTTGAGGGACTCAGGTATGAGTTGGCCAAGGGTTATTCCACTTCTGAGGGACTCTAAAAATTCTTGATCAAGTTTTATCCCACCCTTGAAGGGGACTCAGTGGTTGGCCAAGGGTTATCCCACCCTNCCTGTGAGAGACCCAGGTATGAGTTGGCCAAGGGTTATTCCACTCCTGAGGGACTCTAAAAATTCTTGACCAAGTTTTATCCCACCCTTGAGGGACTCAACAGTTGTCCAAGGGTCATCCAGACAGCTGGAGAAGGAGCAGCACCCCCACAGCTGGGAGGGACCACCCTCAGACCCACAGGGTCCCCTTTCCCATTTCTGACCCCCAAACCCCGAGCTGAGTCCTCCAGCCCATCCCTCAGCCTGTGGGAGGTGCTGGATGGAGAAACCAGGACATCCTCTGTCCTGGCCTCCTTCCAGGTTGCCAAAGGGACTCGCTGGGAACATCCCACGTGGAGGTTCCACACGGAGAGGGAGAAGATGCCGAGTCAGCCGGTGCCTCGGTGCTGACCACGCTCTGCTCCTGCAGATAAGACGCCCCACGTTGAGTCACCTCTGACGTCTCCAGACGTGATGGGAAGATTATCCCAAACCTGGAGTCGGGCTCAGCCTCCTCCAGGTGAGACCAAATTTGGGCTCCAGCTGGTCCTTCAGAGCTCTTGCACAAGGAGAGGGACGTGGTAAGATCAGGGGACAGGAGGGAAATGTGAACTCGGCAGAAAACGTGGATGGAGAAGGAGCTGGGCTTTGTTCCACATCCCAAATCCTGCCATGGATCTGCCACGGGTAAAGGTGTCACAACAGGACCCCAAAACAGCTGTGGGTGGGATGGGGGAGTGGAGAAGAAACGCGGGGTTCAAATCGAGCACCAGAATGGGTGATGAAGCACCAAAATGGGTGATGAAGCACCAAAATTAGGCACCTAAACAGGTGATGAGGCACCAAAACAGGTGATTAGACACCAGAACCGGTGATGAAGCACCAAAATTAAACACTAGAACAGGTGATTAAGCACCAAAACAGGTGACTCTTGCCCCGAGCCAAACTCCAAAGTGCTCCTGGCGCGGCACCAGCTTCTCAGAGCCTTCTCAGCGTCCTCTGTTTGTGCCAAACCCAGCAACGTTGCCCAGCCCTGGCACCCCCTGGGCTTCCAAAGGAGGAGGATTCCCTCTCCCCAGAGCCTGTCCCGGGTTTCGCCCTGGCCCTGCAGCCTCCTGACCCTCTCTGGGGACACCGGCAGCTCCCGGGGGCTCTGCGGGGGCTCCTCATGATGCTCTGCCAGCGTTTGCACCTCTTTGATCTCAGCCGGGGGTGGAGGAACCGCAGCAGCGGCTCGGATCAAACACGCCAACACTCCCCTCCCAACCCCTCCGTGGGGCTGCTCCGAACCTCGGCCTCGGCTCTGGGAAGGGTTCCTGGGATCTCCAGGGAGCTGGCGGGGCCTGGACCCCAGGGTTGGGATGAATCAACCCTTCCCATGGCTGGGATCACAGCTGGAATTGCAGCTGGAATTACAGCTGGAATCACGGCTGGAGTCATGGCTGGAATCACAGCTGGAGTCATGGCTGGAATCACAGCTGGAGTCACTACTGGGATCACAGCTGGA
>WBMV01003883.1:1292196-1363763 GCA_013396655.1 Campylorhamphus procurvoides | reverse complement strand
GATGGGATGGGATGGAATGGGGGCTGCTGCTCCTGCTTCTGCTGCTGCCGGGGGCGGTGTGTGAGCCGGGCCCGCCGAGCCCCCGTGCTCGCAGTGAGCCGCCCGGGCTGGGGCGGGGGCGGCGCGGCCTGCTGGGTGCCCCGGGACAGGGCATGGAGCACGGGCGCCTTGGTGCGCAGGCCGCGGGGGCTGCAGCCGTTAGCTGGGATCTGTTCCTCTGCGATGCCCATTTCCTCTACTGGACACAGAAATAAATGTTTTAAGTGAAGGCGAAGAGCCGCTGTTTTGCTTCTTCCTGGGGGTCTAAATTTTGTGAATGCTCCGTGTCCAACTGGCAGGTGTAAGGAGGGAAAGTGCTTCTGCTATAACTATTATAATACAGTTTTTCCCCCACAAGGTATCCTGTTTCTTGTTCCTGCCATGTTGATGGTGACTCTTCAGGGTGACAGTTGATCATTTGGCATTTTAAGTATTATGACTGTCTTTAGTTTAAATACCTGTAGAAAATTATTGAATCCGCAGGTAGAGGAACGCTGAAAATAAGCTGCTCAGAGGGAGGTTTCCCTTAGGTAACCTTGTTTGGTAGAAGATACTTTGATTTATCTACTTAAATTTCAAGTACACCTCGAAGAGAATGAAATCCCTGATACGTGTTCTCCAAATAACCCACTGTGCTGATGTTCATGTTTCCACCAACTTGGCAGAGATAAGGCAGCAGAGGTCAGGGAAGAAGCTGCTTCTTGTGCTCGCATGGATCACTAGCTTTAAAGTCCAATCTGGTTTTAGGCATGGCTTTGAAACAGAAGCAGGGACTGGTCATAT
The DNA here is from genome assembly GCA_013396655.1 of Campylorhamphus procurvoides. Taxonomy (NCBI): domain Eukaryota; kingdom Metazoa; phylum Chordata; class Aves; order Passeriformes; family Dendrocolaptidae; genus Campylorhamphus; species Campylorhamphus procurvoides. Next base: position 1,362,941 of record WBMV01003883.1, on the reverse strand, counting down.
AAATCTGTTTCTGCCTTCAACATGAGTGACTAAGATCACGTATCCAAGTGCTGTTCTGATTTACTGCCATAATTACAAAAACAGCAATGAAGTTCTGTCCAAAAAACTCAATTAGCTGGAAGCCAGCTGTTTTTGCTGGCACACTGGTAGCTGTTAATTAGATTGCATGAGGTTGCTGGAATGGGAACTTAGGGGTGTGATCATCTGAACAGAAAGAGGTAAAGCAGCTGTTTATCTGCGGCAGATACTCAGGAGGTTGGTGCCTGGCACAAGTTTGCCAGGTCATCTCCAATGAGCCCATGAGCTGGTATAGACCAGACTGAAACGAATGCCTGTCAGTGGGCAGAAGCAGCTGGAACATCTGAGGGTGCCCAGGGATACATGTCTAAGTGGAGGTGCATGTTGATGTTTGAGGTGCATGCTCAGGCTCGCTGGTGTTGCTGGACCGTAGGTGGTTGCTGCCTGTGCAGTGGCTGTGGCTGGATTTTATGTGCAGCTGCCTCGGCTGTTGCCTTCTGCCCAGGGCCTGGTGTTTCCAGTGGTCCAGAGTAAAGTACCCAGCACTAGAGCTCTGTGACCGAGGTGGTTGCTGTAAGATTTTGGGTGTAAGTTATTTTGTTGGGTTTAACTTTTACAGTAGAGGATTTCTTATATCTGATTACCTGAAAGGCTGCTTTTATCCACGTGTTAGTGCTACACTTAAAAGTAACAGAGATGCCAAAACTGGAGTCCTCATGTATTTGTAACAAGGAGGCTCTTGATGAGTGTTTGTGAAAGATTGGTCTCTAAAACCTATTTAATCCAAAAGACATCTTGGAATATGTTTAATGTTTAGAGAAGCATTAAACATATTTATATACTACTGTTTTGGATATCTTCATGTGATTTTATAAGACTCTGATGTGAGGCACAAAAGTTGGAGCTAGTGACAGCAGAAAGTTGGTCAGTGGGTCAGTCCCTAAAAAGCCTTGTACAGCAGCTCTCAGATTTTTCCGAACTGAATAATACATGTTTTCACATCGTATGATGCAACTCAATGCAAAGCAATTGGAAAGACACACCAAATATAAACAATCCAGATTGCTCTTCAGTTTTGGCAAGATGTACCTCGTTTTCTCAGTGAATCTGAAGAAGCTGTATCATTCTGTCTGCTCAAATACTTACTTTCAGACAGGAAGCTGCTGATGCACAATAGAAAGTGTGAGGGTTTAAGAGCATTAGGCCACAATTTTCACTGCAGTAGCTTCTTATGCCTTTGAATAGAATTTCAGCATCTGTGCTAACAAGCAGTGTCTCATGGGGCAGTGAGTAAGATCAGGAAGATAATGTCCTGTCATTAAGCCCATTGTTTGCTTCTGGAAATGCTGCCAAATACCTCAGAAAATGAAATTAAGGGACATTGAGGGGTTCCAGGTTCTTCAGCTCAGCTGACCCAAGACTATACAGGAAAGTGGTAGAAGGGGATAGACAAGCAGCATAGGGAGAGAGAAGGGAGAGTAAATAAGTTTGCAGCGAACAAGCCAATTAAAATTTTTTTATGAATATTCATCTTAATTTGTTTCATTTTTAGGCAAAAGCAACAACAATCAAAGAAGCTCTAGCTAGATGGGTAAGTACTAGAACAGTGTCTAGCTGCTTTGCAGCACTCCGTGGCATGGAGTTTGACTGTATTCAGCTACATTTGTTTTTCAAACGTTGTAGGAAATACATTTGCTTGAAACATCTGCTTTAAGAAGTTTCACAAAGTCATATGATGATTACTGTTGTTGTACAGTACATTCAGTTGGATTTTCTGTATGTTCTTGTTAAATTGATATGACTGGTAAAGATGAGTCTGTTTTGCTCTCCTTCCTCATTCTTCTGCATATGCATTGGCCTGAAGCTACAAAGGGACTTAAAGGTTGGAGACGTCTTATGTTTGAATTATGCTTTTTTCACTTAACCTGAATGTAGTCCTTCCCACAGAATAAACAAGTATGAAATTCTCACTGTGCTGAATTCAGTGAAACTTCTACGTGTCTTTTGGCATGTTGTTCTTCATATTGTGCAAAGCTTAACTCAGAATCTGAGTTTCTTGCTTGTTTTTTTTCTTAAAGTACTGTGTTGGTACAGAAGGCGATTAGTCCGGTGGTGACTGACCTGGTCTTGTAGAAACCTGTGTGTTGGCAAGGGTGTGGATGTATTTTCAGATATGGTGTAGGATGCTCTGGGGTCTGGTTCACAGCCCAGTAAAACCAGCGAGAATCTCTCCGCAGTCTCAATGAATTGTAGATTATGGCACATAGGTGCCACTTGGTGTATGTGCACTCCCTTGCTATTTCTGGCCGCTGCTAGAGCAAGGTTTTATAAATGTTTCAGTCTCTAGAAGATCTAGATGTGAGACAGGTACGCTTGAAAGCCAGAAGAGCTGTACTATTATCAGCTCAAGGTACTAGACTGTAATTGACGACTACTTTAATTTTGAATTTTATCATTGTTTAGTACCTTCATTATTTCGGGGGTTTTCCAGTTATGTTGACATATCCCACAAACTTCATTCCTACTATCCTAATAAGAACTATAATGCAACAACCTGTGGACGTTACCATTACCAGAGGTGTGAACTGAGGCTTAAAAATATTTGCTTTCCCTCCCTCACTCTTTCTGCCCTCCACAACCTCAGCTCTGTGCATCCTATTAAAGGTTTATTTTCCATTTGCTCCTCTGTCACATACCTCCTAGAGATAATAGGCCTGTGTCAGTGAGTTTCCATTAATGTTAGGCATGAAGTGCTGCATTTGCTTTTCTGTTCAACTTGTTGGGGGTGTGCCTAAATCTTCCTTTTGCTATTCCTAATCTGGGTCCCATATGACTTGTACAATTGGATCTGGTTTTGTGTTAGATGTTTTTCTGGATGTTTTTCTTTCCTTGGGCATAAGGATTTACTATGCCCCACAGCCAGAGTGACATCAGTTAAATCAAAGCAGCTTCAATTTAGCAAATATATAACCCGTTCTTTAAAAAGTGTGTCTGTTCTACCTGTGGTTTCTCTGTGGCGTGTTGTGGTCGTGCAACTGACCTTTCTTCCAGAAGTACTTGGCAATCAGGATGACTTTTCTTCCTTCAAGTGCTCACTGCAGGTCAGAGTCTGTTGGAAGCTCTCTCCCTTCATGTTGTTGAGGAAAAAAGCATTTTTATTGATGGTATAAACTGATCGATTACAAACTGGGCATAAATGCAAATAGATACACTGTTGTTCTGAGAAAAGAAGATGGAAGTTTCACATTCATACAGTGACTTAGTTTGTATACATATAGCTATATTCTAGGAAAACATCTGACATGCTTATTTGCTAAATCACTAATTATGAGTAAAAATACTATCATACTGAATTTGGACAGAAATTAGAATATAAGTAAATGTACAAGACAACATGCTATTTTTTTATTTAATTAAGTTACCTGAAGTATTTTGAGTTCTTAAGAGGGTAAATAGCTTTATTAAAACTGATCCTCTTCTGTGGGATCCTTAAAGACTTCTGGGATACAATTAATTTCATTACAAAGTAGCCATATAAGCCTGGCCGCACTCAGCTCTCTCTCTTTTCAGTAGCTGCATAAAATGGGGGAGAAAACAAGAGTCCTTGTTTTGAAAGCGCTGAAATTACTCCTTTGTTAATGGACCTCCAGTCCTCTCACTGAACACTGAGTGAATTGACAAAATGCTCCTTTTGTGCTGTCAGGGAGGCAGCTGTCAAAACTGCTGCTACTCCCTAAATAGATACTTGTTCCAACTGTTTAGCCAATAATTGCCATCACTTCAGAATTTTAAAGGATTTAATAGACTATGTTTTTTAATAAACCCAGATGCTGAAGTTATGGCCATGTTTCTAAGGCTCTGAACTTTACTAAGTATTTAATTTAGAAAATTATCAACCCAGATTGTAAATAGGAAATTTATCTTTTGCTGTATCCTCTAAAGTGTGAAACCTTTCCCCATTCTTTTTTTAATGGCTAATTAGAATGGGGCTTTTTAGATTCTTAACTCTATGAATCTGTTGAGGTTTTCCCCCCACTCCCCTGTGTTCAGCTTGTGTTGTGAGTTAGATGTGAGGTCTGAGGTCTCTGGGTGAAATGGAAAGGAAATTTTTCTAGCAGAGCTTTTAAGACTCTGCTTCTGCTACAGATTGGCCAAGGCTGATGTTCCTATATGTTAGTCTCCATAGAAATACCTTAATTCAGAATTTTAAACCTCCCTGTATTTTCCATTCTTATGGCACAGGACTCCTTAATTAAATTACTCAGGTGTAACATAACTTTTTAAAAAAGCATATGTAACATATAAGTTCTTTTGATATCCTGAAAATAAGGTAGCCTTCCCCTTTTTATGCTACACCATCAAGAATCTTGATAAACAGGATTCAAAACGCTTTCCCTTTTCGGTAATATCTTTTAGCAGCGTATTGGAATTATTTCTATAGTTATTGCTTCTGTAGTAATTTTTTAGTATACTAGTTTTTGGTGATTGCATGTAGCAGTGAGCCTCTTCCTCACCCTCTCTGTTCTTTAGGAAGAAAAAAATGGCCAGAAGGCTTCAGAGGCAAAGGAGGTAAAACTGTATGGTCAGGTTCCTCCTGTAGAGAAGATGGATGAATCTCTCTCCACGCTTGTTAACTGCGAGTAAGTTCCATTAAAAACAAATTGGAAACAAAATATTGTCTTCTCTTCTGTTTCTTTTTTTTTTCAGTTTTCCTCCTGTCCACTGTGCAAATATGTATTTACTGTGTTTAAGTGTGGCCTTCAAAGCAGCAGCTTTCCCTTTTTCTTTTTTTTATACCTGAGCTTCCTTTTCCACACACAGTTGTTCTTTTTATTTCAAAGATCTCTGCAACTTAACTCAGAAGATGTTGGGGTAGTTTCTGTATTAATATATGTCCCCAGAAAAATGATATATAATTACAAGTCTGTGCTTGGATTCTGTCAACTAACTGGCACATTTATGATCTACTCCAAAATTTATGAAAAAAAGAAAGGGATTTAAGCAGGACTGTCAGAAAGATATTAGAGTCATTTCATTATTTGCATGCAACATTATGCATTTGATAAGGCTAGGCATCAAAAGATAATCCAGTATGTCATTGAAGTACCTCCTGGTACTTTCCCAGAAGTTAAATAAAGTTGAAAAGCCTTGATGGCTTGAGGATATTTTGAGTCTGTTTACACATACAGTCAGTTCACCATCTAATGAGAGAAGAATAGACAATTATTTCTAATGCAGTGGTGTTTAAACATGAATTTCTTCCAATACAGTGATCCCATATATATTGTGAATTGATTATTCTTGCTTTAAAGGAAACTATCACTGTCTACAAACTGCATTGAAAGAATCGCCAACTTGAGCAACCTAAGTAAGTGACAAGCCATCCATCCATTATGTTCATTTTCTAGTTGCTTGGTTAGGATGTATATCATCATTTGTTATATGTGCCCAGCTTCATTTAGACCTATTCTTGTTCTTTTTTTATGCCTTCCTCTTAGAACATTACAAGTGACCATTAGAATTATCAGTCTTACGGGAGAATTCATGCTTAGCGGTAATGGTGGATTGAAACAAGTATCCCTGCACTAGCCTTGACAGTTGCCTCACAGTGCAAGTTTAACAGAAAAAAACCAAAAAATTCCCTTCAGTAAGCACTTCAATACCCTCCAGTGGGCATTGCTGTGATATTCAACACCTCATCAGTTCTAGAGTGAGGTAGTGACTCTTTTCCACACTAACGATGGACATAGTCTGTAGTTCAAAAACTCCACAACTGCTTTATTGCTTACAGCGAGGTTGGAGTGTTATAGACTTGGATGGGAAAATGTTGTTCTGCTTTGCAGAGGATTGGATATACTTGGTTTAATTTTGTTCATGCTTTATAAATGGATGTGCCACCTGTCTAGAAGTAGAACTTTTCTTTCTTGGACATCTGTCTGTGAAACTCATTGAGTTACTGACTTTGGAACAGAAGTCTTAATGGTCTGCCCATTAAGTCTTCAATTTGAGTAACTCTATCATTAGAGAAAATAGTTAGGCAGTTATACATAAAAGTAAAATCAATGAATTTTTTAAGTGGGATAAAACATTAAAAGCCTTTAAAGTATCTTAAATATTTATATTAATAAAGTGTGGATTCAAAGCACCCAGTCTGTACCAAATACTTGATCGTAAAGACTATGGCTTCTGTCTCTTAAAGGTACAGCAAATCAGGAATTCACTTGTTGGCTTCTGTGAAAGGGAAAGCAACACTTATAGCTATGATAAACAGGGCACTAATTATTACATACTTGCTTTTGCTTATTTCAGAAAGGAAGCTGAGAAACTTTTTAAGTATCTACACTGTTTGCAGACAGAAAATGTTATAATGTATATATACCTGATATGGTAGTTATGTCAAGTAGATAATATCTGTGTAAAGGATCTGTACACAAGGAAGAGGCTTTGGATGACAGCAACAAATGTTAGTTTTGTGTTTTAGAGAGTGTAAATGTTACATGAGGAAGGTCTTTCTGCCTTTAGAAGGTATAGTATCTCAGAACGAGAATGATAAAAAGCAGTAACGACAGTTGGACACAATTTTAAGGCATGGCTTTTTAAGAAATCTGTCATTTGGTATTTGTAAGTGTCCATTTCTTAGAGACTTCAAAAGCTAGGGCAAATTTGTAATTTATAAATGTGAGTTACAGAGAGAATAGCTGGCTAGATCAAAAGGCCATCTCCCAGCACTCTCCCCCATGGGTCGGGATCCTAAGGGATAGTCTGGAGAATATTAGCTGTAGTAGGCATAAAATATTTAGACTTAGTTTAAACATAAAATTTTAGACTTACTGGTTATGATTCTTTGTTTTTTGAGCATGGTCATGTATTAAGTTGTTGTGCTTCTAAAGAAAAAGAATTCTCATTGTACCTCAGCTTTTTAATGAAAACTAATCTTCCTGGTTTAGAATATTTGCCAGGTGTGGTTTTAGTAGGTGTGGTTTCATCCCTGCATTTCGTGAGACAGAACATACAACTGTCTGTTCTGGATCAGCATTGACTCTTCATCTGTAGCAATCATTAATGCTACATGTGCTGTCTATGGAGTATCTGTGGCTACTTAGCTGGAACTTGCACTGGTCTTGCTATTAGTTACTGTATTTTCAATCATTATTCATACAATAGCAAAACAAGATCATTAAAGATTTCATGCATAATGCAGTGTTAGTTCATAAGGAAGTGTTAAAACATTTGTGAAAGGTATACATGCAAAGCTAACACACCTACATGCGGCAACTCAGTTTGCTTTACAGCTACAAGAATGTTTGTGGGGAAAATGAAACTGAGTTATCAACACAACTTGTAGTTTGGGATAGCTTTGAGGTACACTAGTATTATACTAACCCCCAGCAGGAACAGCTCACTTGGAAAGGAGTTTTTTCTGCCTGCTAGATGAAATGTCTCTCATCAGACATTTGTGAGGCAGCTTTATATGCTGCCTCTAGTACAGAAACTAAATCTGCTGCCTTAAAAGATCAGAACAGCTTTTGCTTGGAGAAGGAACTTGAATTATGTAAGATCAAAACAAGCAAGTCAGCAATTAGAGTTCAGGTACAAGGTGAAATAATAATTTTTATTCATGAGCACATTCTGAGCTGTCCCCTGTACCCATTCCTGCTGATCTCTGTAGGTCAGGTTTTGTTTCCATTAGGTCATTCTTTCTTAAGACAGCCAGTTCAGAGTGCAGTTTCTGAGGAGAATATGATGGTTTACCTGACTTGTAGCATCTTATTTAAAAAAACCCTGTTTATTAACAAGATTTTTTTTTTAATCTGTTACAGAAAATTTGAGGATTCTGTCTTTGGGGAGAAATAACATAAAGAACTTGAATGGACTGGTATGTGCTTCTTAATGTCAATTCTTCACTAACAAAATGGAATGCTGTCTAGAATGTTGGGTAATTCCCGTGTTCATACATGTCTTTGCTGAATTTATTAATTTAATAAAAGGGAATTGCCTAACCTTTTATTTTCTACTTTTGCGATGATCTGTTCATCCTCTTATTACACATTGCTTCTGAACTTTCAGATAATCTTTCACTTTTTATTTAAATTCTCTTAATGTTTGGAAATTTACACTAATTTACTACTCAGAACAATTTTAGAAAGTGAGATTTTGTTGTCTTTGGTAAAGATGAGCAGAATTTTTATTTGAAAACTGCCTCCCATTTGTAAAGCCATTTAAATTCCACTGGCCTTACATGAATGTAATTCCTACAGACTTTTTGCATGCAGAATTTTCTACCTGAAGATATTTAGGCTATTCTTTACTACAAATATTGGCAGTCCCAAGAACATACACTTCCTGAGAGTCTGTCCCTTTTATGCTGACTGGCACCTGGAGCTGTATGGCTTTAGAGAAGATAGTGGTAGGACTGAGTCTACTAAGCAGGGAAAAATATGTTGAGAAAAAAATCGGATCAGTTTTGTTACATTTGAATTCAGGGCAGAAGAACTTTTTTTTTCAACTAACACTTTTTTAATGAATACATAGATTATTTTCTTTCTCAAGAGATACTGTGTGTTTCTTCTGCAGAATGTTTCTCTTCAAAGCTATTCCTACCTTCAGAGATGCCATATCTCTTAAATGTGAAATGCAAAGTTAGTGTGTAATGACTGGTCTAAAAAAAGCCTCTCTTTTGACAGAATTGTGACAGTAATTTTTTGGCCAACAGGTACAAACATACATGCATCTGAATTAATAATTCTCTCATACTGCATTGTTATAAAGCAGTTTTTGAATTGCATTCACTTCACGTATGCTTGCAGTGCACAAGCAGCAAAATGTCTCCTCTACTCCTATGCCTTAAGAATCACTCCTCCACCCAGCCATTTCTTGTTTTATTCTAATGTTGTGATTTCCATCCTCCTTACATGTATTTGCATATATAATTTTGCTTTTAATTCCCAGAAGCATTTGTTATGCATAATTAGGGACTTGCTTAAAATTAAAGGAGGACCAATATACCTTAGCAACCTGTATGGGGTGAACAAAGAATCTGAAGAATAAGTAAGATGTACTTCTGCTTACCTGAATAGTCCTGTTGTTTTCCAGGAGGCAGTTGCTGATAGTTTAGAGGAGCTGTGGATCTCATACAACTTAATTGAGAAACTGAGGGGTATCCGTGTAATGAAGAAGCTGAAGGTTCTTTATATGTCAAATAATTTGGTGAAAGACTGGGGTAAGCCATGCATCTCTGCTCCATAATTTCTCCTGTAGTATGGTGAATGCATGACTTAAGTCACCAAGTGAAAACAGTGCTGTATCTTAAAAGGTTTTGAGTCCAACTGACAAGCCTGCAGACACGTAACAGAATCCCTAAATATCCGCTCACGCAAGGCAGTAAAAATAGTTAGAATGTTGAATTTAACTTCTAGGTCCAATTGAGTTTATGCTTTGAATCATCTTCTTGGGCCTCTTTTAAAATGCATACCTATTCTTTAACCTGATACCAGTTAGAGCCCAAGCAATACCTCTCCTGTTGTATCCCACACACTTTGTGTTTGCACTGAGTTTGAAAGGGATGTGTGGTGCAGATGTACTTTCCATGTTCCACAATCTGGTTGGTGTTTTCACCTTTGTGGTTGCAGCAGAGTTTGTGAGACTGGCAGAGCTGCCATTACTAGAGGATCTGGTGTTTGTAGGCAATCCACTACAAGAGAAATACGCCTCTGATCAGAACAGCTGGATTGAAGAAGCAACCAAACGGGTACCGAAGCTGAAAAAGCTGGATGGTGAGTCTGGGGCATAAGGCAATTGGTGGGAGTTAACAGCCTAATATAAAGACAACCACAGGGAAATGAATCATAAACTCAGAGATTCATCTCTGTGCCTCTGAAACTAACAGTCCTCCCTCCTCTCTTTGGAGTTATTCAGAAGTAGTCACTCAGATCCTGGCTGCAGGATCTTCTGAGAGTGTTTGATGCATTTTGGAGTGTTAAATCTAAGTGGTCTTGCAGCCTTCAGCTAGGCATTGCTCTGTAGTTACTCAAGTAGTTTTGGCATATGACTAATAGGGAACTGAAAGATTTTGTATTAAATAACGTAACAAGGCTTTCATCTCCAAGTTGAATTACAGTTTTCCCAGCAAAAGAGGTGACATGAGGGAGTGGGGTTAGACAGGGATATGCTCTGTTTTCAAAACTTCATGCAAGTTTCCTAAATGCCTGAATATCCTCCTCCATCACACTGATCTCTACTCTGTGGTAACCAGTGACAAGACCCGAGGGAATGGGCTGAAGTTGTGTCAGGGGAGGTTTAGGTTGGATATTAGAAAGAGGTTCTTCACCCAGAGGGTGGCTGGGCACTGGAACAGGCTGCCCAGGAAAGTGGTCACAGCACCAAGGCTGTCTGAGTTCAGGAAGCATTTGGATGATACTCTCAGGTACATGGTGTGACTCGTGGGATGCTCCTGTGCAGGGCCAGAAGTTGGACTCGATGATCCTTGTGGATCCTTTCCAACTCAGCATATTCTGTGATTCTGTAATTTGTGAGCTGTCCTTGCCTATTTAAGACACCGATATGAAAAGATACTAAACCATGTCCTGATTAGTGACTGAAAATTAGATAATTTTTAAATATATTTTTAAACATGTTCATTTCTGTTAATGGAGATGTTAGCAGTTTGCTATTATCCCATTTACTAAAGCACTGAAGAGGAGAGCAGGACTGGTAACACTAACAAACAGAATAGCAGCAAGGAAGGGAAGAGTGTAGGGATGTCGACAAGGGGAGCCAGCTTAATTACAGGGAGGAATAGATGGGAAATCTATTACCAGATTCTATCTAAAACTAGATCAACTGAAGTAAAAAGAATTATTAGGAAGTGGAAGCCTGATGAGAGAATTATACTGCTAGGAAGGATGTCCATTTGCTGTTGTAGTAGGAAGCACTCTGAGAGTAAAACAAGAAATGAAACAGGGCACATACTTTTACAGGCAAAAAGTAACCTTGGTAGTATAAGGTTAGATTTACTAACCATACTAAAACTTGGTCATGTATGTTGTGAAAATACTATCACAAAGTAGGGCAGCCATAAGAGAAGGGTGATGTACTAGTTGGTTGTTAGCAGTTGAACTTGACTTGTTGCATCTCCCAAAGACCATTTGAGGCTGACCTTTGCAGGTCCTGCTTTAGTACCTTTTTATTCCCTGTTACCCAAGAAGTTGGAAAAATATCCAACAGAAGAGCCCATGAGTTGAAGGCTTTTCTACTTAAAACCAGTTCAGGTATGCAGAAGTTCGTATCGGTTAGAAACAGGCAGGAAATACAACTCTTGACTCTTTCCAACAGGTCAGATGAGCTTTCAGGTAGATTGGCTTTAACAATGTCTTTCTCTGATAATGTGTTTGTAAATCTTTGCTGATTTTTTTCCCCTTTGTTTTTTTCTTTCTTCTCTTAGGTACCCTAGTTGTTAAAGAAGAAGAAGAAGAAGGAGCAGAAGGAGCAGAAGGAGCAAACTGATGACACTTTCTTGTTTGGTATTTAATTATTTAAGTGACTCCAGATAGCTTGGCACATAGAACTTTTATATAAAATATTTGAAGAAAATCTTTGGGTCATTTTTAAAAGACCAGTTTATCTCCACAGTCTCTCACCCAAAGAGTTAGTTACCAAAAATTGGTCACACTGATTTTGTCAAGCTTATGACACCTTCTGTAGAGACTAGTGGAGCTGAGTTTATCTGCTGTTTGGCTAGCAAGAGATCTTTACCTAAACTAAGATATAGTTATTTTTAATTCCTGATTGGTGGTGCTTGTTCACTCTTGGGTTTTAAGAGAACCATTTTAGCTTGTCAGGTGGCCAACATTTAGTTGGAAGCACTGAGACCAAAAGAACAATGTTGTGGTTTAGAGACACCTTACAAGCTTTGTTGTGTTTAATTTTTAATATACAAGTTTGCCTTTTCATTCCCTGAACTGTTACGCCAAACGCACAAAAAAGGTATTGATCTGATGATCATTTGTTCCTGGCCTTAAGTTTTGAAATGGGCTTCTCACATTGGAACTCAACTGCATTGCTTAGGAGGCCATGTATAACTTATATATTTATTTATTTTTAAGAGGCAGTGGGAATTCTTTGCATGGTTTCAGTGAGACTAAAATACCTACTAGTTTTTTTTTCTTGTCTCTGACTAAGAAATTACTTCAGTTTGGAATATGTGGTCTATTAGCCTACAGCTGGTTCCTGGTTCTGGATTGGGTCACTGGTGGACATAATCCTTCTCAGCTCTGGAATCTTCCTATAACTAAGTAGGCTGATACTAATAGAGAAACAAACAGTGAACAGAAGGCCTGGGCTTGAGGACAGAAAGTTTTGGCATTGGGGATACTCATTTTTTATGAAAGCACAGGTGTAAGCTGAGAGAAAGTGTATGTAGTTAGTGGGGAAGGTGAGGTAAGATGAGATGGAAAGTGGGCACTGGGGAAAAAAGTATTGAAGAGGTACTAAATATGCTATATTGCAGGGTAACCAGTTCTGGTAAAGTCCCCTTATATGACTATCTCTAGTGAAAAGTATTGAACAGTGGTGAAGACATACCCGATTGCACTGTGGGATGCCAGTACTGCGGCTCTAATTCTTCTCTTTGAAGAATAGATTGAGTGTCACCTAGTAGACATCACCTGAGTAGATTTTTTCTGCAGTTTCTTTTTGGTTTTTTTTAACAAGCTTTTCTTCTAATTTGTGGTACCCCCTTTGTTTAAATTCAAGTGGTGACAAGTGCACCTGCTGGTTCCAGCCCAGCCATAGAAGGGGTGGAGGCAGAACACCACTCTTAATTATTTTGTTTGTGAAGGAGTGGCAGGAGTTGAAATCTTGGAAGTCATGGTCAGAGATACAAAGGTAGGATTGGCTCAGGCAGCAGTAGTACTGATCTCAAGCTCCAGATATAACTGTAGTAGAAGATATTATCTCTCTAATCAATTTCTAAGTGCACTGTGAAGTAGACAATTACAAGACAATCACAGTTTAGTTTCAATATATTGCTACTTAATCTGTGATTGTTAGAGGAATTCTAAAGCATTCCAGTTTAAATTGGCAACTGCTGATGAGATTTGAGTTTGATTTAGATCTGTTACTAAAAGGAAGGTCAAGAGCACAATGGTAAAAACTGTGGACATTCTTCACCCAGCACAAGCTATTTCCAGGCAGCTGTTCTCTTGACCAGAAACTAGTTTCTTAGTTAACTAGGTCACTGGATTTAGCTTACAGAGAACTTTGTATTTGTATGCTATTTCTTTTAGAAGTATTCTCCTTGCTTTATCACTAGTAAAGGCACCACTGACCAAGAAGCACCATGGGAGAGAGTGCCTATAGCCAACAATCATTCCAGATGGGTGTCTCTTGAGGCCAAGCCACTCAGTTCACTTGCAGCCAAGCTCTCTTGGCAAGGGGGATGTGCTTTGGCAGCACCGGGCCTGTGGCACACGTAGGCCCTACTGACCCCATCTGCTGAGGGGGCCCACAGGGGATTGGCTGTGCCCTTGGCGACTGTAATTAAAGTGTGAGAAAGCGTGGGTACCATCAGCCAGAGCTTGAGTGACACGGAACTTGCCTTCTGAAAGCTTCCAACAAGCAGAAATGCCAAATTTGTCCCTGTGTTTGCAGATATTTTCAGAATAGGCCACATGGTGCTCATGTCCTGGTGCTTGGCTGCAAAGAAAAGTGGTTGAACCTCTGCACCTGGTCTCTGCTAGCACAACATCTGCAAGTGTGGTGTGTATGGCTGGGTTAGCTCCTCACGTGATGTGTGACAGGAGAGAAAGGGAGGGATGAGCATGGTCCAGTGCCAAGTAATCATCTGGTTGATCTTTTAATGTCTAAATATGGTCTAAGTCTGTACATTTCTGAAGGTCGTGTTAGATACAGCAAATACTCTACAGTTTGGCTATTTTGGGACATTCTGAGAGCAGAAGAATGTTCTGACTACATGGTGACAACTGAAACAAAACACAGCTCCACTGACAGGCCGTGAGGGATAAGAGCAGTTCCTGGCTCTTATAAGTGACCACTAGAGGCTACACCTATGGCAATCAGTCCAAGAACTGTTGTAGGTGGTGGTAGGGCTGGATGTCTTGTGTGGCCCACTGTCACTGGCTCCTTCCACAGATTTAACAGCACAAATTCTCTAGTGCTTTTTCAGGGGCTGCATTTTAAAGACCGTCAAAAAAGAAGAAGTAATTATTGAAGGAATGGAGCATCCAGTCTCAACACAATTATAACAGCAGCATGAGACACAAGATTTCCCTCACCTTTCATCCTTCATACTGTGATAAATTAGCATATAATTAAAAACCCTTCTCATAAAAACTATGTCAGTCACAATGAAACACTACAGTAAGAAAAGAATAAGCAGTGGCTCTTGTTTGTCAGGGGATGCTTCATCTTGAAGCTGGGTGGAAGCTTCAGCTTAACCTTGCTTTGCCTAGTGAGCCAGGATTACTCTTAAGAACAAATCATTCCCGCCCCCCCAACTTTATCTCCTCCAAAATAAGTAAAGTTTTCCCAAATACTTAAATTTGCACTTTAAAATTATGCACTGGATGTGGTGGAAGACATACAGAAGTGGCAGAATTAGATCAGCTGGTTTGCATCTTGCTGGTGCTACACAATGTCACTTGGCCTGCGCTCCCGCAGGGACATGCTGGAAGGCCTGGCTTTCACTGGTACACTCTGCTCTGCCCTATCACACCACATCCTAGCACGTAGGAAGCACAGTATTATTCATGGATGGAAAAAGCACCCATGTAAAACGTGCAAGCCATGTGGAATTCTGCTTCTCCCATGAAATTATGGAGGAATAGCATCCACTTTATTCCTTAGAGAAATATCCTAAAATTAAATTAGTAATAGGACATAGCTAGGGTTTTTGCTTGCTTGTTGGCATGCTGACCTGTCTTCAAAGAGCTGATGTATGCAGTGATTATTGAGAACTGCTGGAAAAATGAGAGAGACCTGAGAACCACCAGATGACTCAGGTTACACTAGAAGTAGGCTCATCTACAAAAATCTTCAAGCAAGAGAGCACTTTTAACATCCCCTTTGGCTATCTTTTGTATACATACTTTTGTAGCATGAAAAACTGTTAAAATTTGCTGTTTAAATTATTTAGGACTATGTTTATAAATGTTATTCTGTGAAACTTGTTTAAAAATAATATAACCTTATTTTATACAAACGTCTTTGGCTGTTGTGTAATGAAATAATTCAGCTTGTGAAGAGTGTTCGGAAATTAATTCTGTTCTCATTAAACTTTCCTAGTTGCTCAGGGAGCAATGTATTTACAGTGTGATAGCATTTAAAATGCTGCTCCTTATTGCCTCTCTATTTTAGAATAGAAAATAACTGAAGACTTTAAAAATGTTGATATATTGTGACTGTTGTCATTTGATACATAAATATTTTTCAATCTTTTAAGACAGTGGTTGTCAGAATTTGTTCTTAGGTCCTAAGAGAAAAGTTTACTACTGCTATGTGGGGAAGAAGAAAATCCAAATAAGTTAAAGAACTGGCCAGTCTTTCTTCAGTATGAAATTACTAATTCACTTTGAATTTAAATTCTGTTAACAGCAATATACTATCAGTTCCATTAAACCCAGATAAGGGAAGGCTAACTGATTCATCAGCTTCTCTAATAGGAACTTTAGCCTTCAGTAGACTCTGTTACTGCAATGTAATTTCAAAACTGATATAAAGACAGGGCCTTCTACACCACAACCTACCACAGTCAGTCCCAATAATGACAAGAGCAGCACCATACAGTGATGGTTGTAATGCTATTTAAAAAGGATACAGGGAGTTACTGCAGAATTCCTCACAATACCACTAACTCAAAGCTTACTAATCACTAAAGTGATTTAAAAGGTCTCTTTCAGTAATGGAAATAAGTTCCAGAAGCTTGGGCTTAGATACACGAGTTAAAAAAATATGGAAACCAAAATGTCCAAAACTTGTGACTTTTTTGATTGTTCAATGTTTGTTTGCGTCACAGTTTTAGTACAAAGTACTAAAGCACTTTGGCCAGCTGCCTTTGACAGGGAGGCAAACACATTATTTAAAGACTTAAAGTCCTGATCTGTTACCTGAAGTGAAGGCTTTGGTGTTCCCTGTTTCTTCTGCACATCAAACAAAATACCACTTCCTTCTCCAAATACTATTGCTGATCAACAGCCACAGCTACAGGACTAAACTAAAGCAAGGACTTCTACACAGAGATGAAAAAATGAGTGTTTCCATGTCTTGGGCTGAGCCTTTCTCCCGCCAGCTTTGCCGAGAACACTGGAATGAAAACTTCAGCGTAACTTAAAGAAGCTCAAAATAAAGCATGTGTGCTGCCTTAGATTCCCACTGCAGTCTCGCAGGAGGCTGCTCAGGCACTGATACATGTTCCTGCCTTCTGCTCTGGGCAGCGACACACTGGCAGCTTTTAAAGATGTCATGACCATAGGTGTGAGAAATACCTATGGAGCGTAGTTAACTAAAAACAATAAAGTACCAACACAGAAGGAAGAGGTTTTGAGGGCGGATGGAAGCATATGGATATTTAAAATCCACAGCAAGAGATCCAGCTACTGCCAAAAGGAACAAAAACCAGTGCTGTGTAACAAAATAGGTTTAAAACCCCCCCTTAGATTCAGGTAACAGACACATGCCTTTAAGACACTATTTACTAAAACTTTTTTAAACTCTACCATTGACAAAATATATAAAAAACTCAGGCAAGTACGATGAGAGAGCAGCCTGACCAGGACTACTAACAGCTCGCTCTGCTCCACAGCCAGCCTAAACCCCCAGACACCCCTGCATACCGTCAAAAAACTCAGCTATAGAACTATTTTTTAATCCTCTTTTAATAAAAGGTATTTTAGATATATAGAGAATATTAAGTAAATAAGTTACATAGTACATTACAATCACATCAGCAAGATTTCCTTTAGTGTATTAATATTTTATAAAAAAGCACACAAAAAATAAATTCAGTCCAGTCTATCACAACTGTACAGCAACAGGTAAATATATTTATATATGTACATTTTAAACATGTAACAGTCTTTTAAAAGGTGCCCTAGGCAGCAGACACACAAAAGGAAGTGTCTGCTCACTTGTTAAAATAAAAGTAATATACTTTATTATAAAGCATTTATACAGTAATTACAAAGGCTGACTGCTCCTGTACAGTACACCAAAGCTTTGACTACAAATTTTAAAACAGAACATAAAAAGAATGAACACAAAAAAAGTTCATATCAAATCTGAACTATGAGGGGGAAAATACATGTGGTGAAGCTGCAGGAAACGTTTTCCAAAATACACAATCATATTTCTATAAAAATATATGTTGTCTTCTAATCTGGAGAAGTTAGGGATTTTTTTCAGTCTCAGCTGTCACTGGAATCTTAGTCTTGGAAAGAAAGATCCTTAGACAGCTGGGGATTCAAAGTTTGTGTCTTCCTAACAGGACACAGAAGAGGAGGGTGAGTAAAGCAGCTGAACCCATGTGACAACTTTACATAGAAACTCACCCCCACAGAAATCAAATGTGATTTGTAGACTCTGTTTCTCTGTCTCTTTAAAGCTTTACAAACTTCCAGACACACATCAGAAGATAAAGCAGGGAGAAAGTTTGTGTGCGAAAATGTGGATTAGAATAAGGTTTCTGGCAGGGGTAAGCATTGGATGAAATGCATTGTATGAAAGCAGGCAAAACTCCTATAGCTAACAGTCCTCCCTACTTAAAACAAGACATGTATCTATGAGAACTTCCTAGTCCACTGCCTGACAGAGAAATAAGAAGTGTACGACTGCGGAGAGTGGTTTAGGAAACACTTTTTTTTGAATGTTGATTTTAATCTAAGCTTGTTGCAATGATAAAAATGACCAAAAGCCTCACTTTGATAAATCAGGGAGTACTTTTAGCTAATTTGGAAATTGTCTAGAATGGGATTTAACAGATGAATTACCTTTAAGCTTTTGAATTTCTATTTTTGCCTTGCCTTTAAGCAGCTCCACTCCTACCTGTTCCTAGCCAGCAAAATGCCACAGTCCTGCACAGCTGAGCGAGATTCTATAGGCCTTCAGCTTACAGAGCTTTCTCTCAGACACCATTATCTGTATTAGCAAATGGACAAAACATCAAATAAATTAAAATGCCGAGCGGTTCTTGCAGCAAGACTGCGAAACACCTGCAGCTACATCAGATATGCATCACAAGTGCATGCATCTATCTAGTAATTACATACACACACAGTCTTAAAAAACTCAGATGCTATCCCATGCAGATCACAAACAGGACAGACTGAACCTATCTGCAAAGGGCAGACAGAAGCACGGCCAGAAGTACATGGTCAGGGCAAAACATGGCCTGTTGCTGCCTCTCTGTGATGCCCAATGCTGCAATCAGGACTCAAATAGGTAATGGTTTTGAAGCCTGATCTCACACGGTAAAATGCAAGTCTATTAGAACACATTTACAGGATTGCAGTCTATAAATCTTATATTTGTTCCCATAGAAAGAGCTAAAGTAAAAGGGACACCTTGTTCAAACAGTAACTGAGCTTTTACTGCCTGGTTTCAAAATTAGCAGCAAACCCCTGCACTAAATGGGGACCAATCAATAGGCCTTTAAATGATGGCAAATAATGAGCACAGAGTTTTAAAACAGATATATCAACAGAACATAGACAAGGATTTTGTTTGTTTGTGGTGGGTTTTTTAGATCATAACTGGAATAACAGCCTTAAATTAACACTGTGCTGCAGTAAAGGGCCACTCAAGTTATTTTTCCCCCACTAAGAGTAGGAACATGACTCACTCCATTTTAGACAAATTCAGTTCAAATGCTTTGTCCACAGAAATTGTGAGGTTGTTTGGGTTTTGGTTTTGTTTTGGTTTTTCTTAAACAATCCTCTTCCAACTTTTGCTACTAGGCAGGATCTAATTCAAATATAGGATCAATCCCAAACTCATACCATAAGCAAGTGGGCAGCAGGTTTGGTTTTGCTGTTTGTTTTTTAAGATACTTGGAGAAATAGTTTTCCTTACTACCATGATAGAAAAGGTCTTCTGGTGGCTACTAGCAACTTATAAATATGCTCAGTAACATTTCCAGCTTGATGCCACTTACTCGGAACATTCACCTGATTGTGGCCAGCCGTGCTAACTGTTAAAGAGGTTATCCTCAGAAAAAGCCCTTTTCTGATTTTCTTCCAATGAGACCTCACTGTGTCCACTTTTTCCTGTTCTCTTCTACTTATACTGCAGCAGGGTGGGAGAGGAACAACCACTACTGACCTCAGTGCATAATATCCACAACCTTTTTTGCAAGCAAAGAAAATCTCCGATTTGTCCTTACCAGCACCTCAATGGCTTGTCCTTGATGAGAGGAAAAAAATTACATTAGTTTCCTAAAATAGGGAAAAATCAGTGAAAGATCTGGTTTCTGGAAGACTATAATAATGCTTGCATTCATGCATCATCATCTCTGAGAGAACCAGTACTTAGTGCAATCCCATTATTTGCTCCCTAAATCTTTGTTCTTCAAACGATCCAACTGATCATTTGAACAGTTGTCACCGTAATTTGCTATGCTTTAGCTAAAACTACTTCAAGCTTGAAAGCTCCGAAGGGCCATGAGTAAATGTTTGCTCACTATCATCCAGGCACACCTCCAGACACTAAAAAACCAAAAAAACCCAGAGTAAATGCAAGTGATGTACGGGAAAGAGTGAAAGACAGGGAAACACCGTGATTTTCTGCCCATAAGGAGACCAGTACATTTCAGAACAAAACTCTCTGCAGATTTGCCTTACCAGAGAACACACCTAAGTTCTTCTAGCGTAGTATCTTATTTTCTATCTGGAACTGTACCTACTAGTTCATCCTGTCCCTTGCTTTTTCCTGAGCATCTGCTCCTGATCACTGTTAGAAACAATACATGAAGCTAGACTGAGCTTTGGTTTGTCCCAGTATGAACAGCTTCTGGTTTTCCCTAAGAGATTATATATTGATTGATTTTTTTACTGCTTTAGCAAGGACAGTAAAAGCATTTTCCTAAGACACTTTGATTAAGTTTATTTTAGTTCTCAAGTTTGATCAGATCTCCTCTCCAATCTAAAAAAATATTTTTGCTTTTGCCCTGTTTCTCAGTGTGTGTGAGTTCCACCTCCATTTCTTTGTTACATGTTTCTAGGCCTGCTGCAGCGCAGGTATTCCAGGCAAATACATCCTTTACAACAGGATCACAATATCTACATTACTTTAAATCCTATTTAGATACACTCACATGTCCTGCTTGTTTCTGACCTGTTGCCCTGCAGTTCTCAAGATCTGGCAACTTCCCAGAAACATACTTAAGAACTTTGTTTAATTGCATCTTTTTTTTTAACTGGAATTAATCACAGAACTATAACTGACCCACAAGGTCCAGCTGGTTCACCTACTCTCTGTCCCAGCACAGTGTGCTAAAGCTTCTGTTCTCTCCAAGGGCCCTAGGATAATGGCAGGCAAGCATTTTCTCCAATTTATAAAAGAAAAAGAGATATCAACACAAACTCTTAGTAGGAAGACTGATTTGCCTAAGTTTCTTTTTAAAGATTAGCAGCTTTTAGTTCTTTGCAGTTTTTGAATTATTTTTACAGTTCATGATGTGCCATCTGCTTCCACAGCCTAGTTAGTCAACAAGACTGTTGCATGTAGGAACATGGAACAGTCATCCAAATGCTGAAAGGAAACCAAAAATACAACCTTGGCAGAAAATTGAACGCTTACAGGCAAAAGTGTCAACACTGCGGAGTGCAGTCCTTAATGATACTCCTACTGGTTCTATAAGAGTAGTAACTGTTTCTGCTATTAAGAAAAAGGATTCTATGCCAAGGCATAGATACGTCCAAGCAAACATGGTACAATACAGAGCCTCCCAAACAAAAGAGTGAAGCCATCATGGTGGCATAAAACCATAGGGCAGGAAGACTGTCAGATGGAAGCTGGAGTTAAAGCCACTTTCCACAGTTAACTGGGAATTTATCTAGCAGCTCAAGGGGTCAAGATTTTTAAAAAAATAAATCTGCCAGTCAGGCACGGTCTTGTAGTTCCCATCCAACAACGTCTCTTGGATCCCTGCTCAGGAGGGCAGGAGCAACTGGCTCCTTTGGTACTGTTGGTATGACAGTGCCAGCCCCTGGGCAGCTGGGGATCAGTGCTGCTCCAGAGGACTGGCTGGAGGGAGGGCACGGGCTGGGACCAACCAGCCATGAAGCACAAGGAAGTGAGCTGATTCTCTGCAGCATTACAAAATAATGATAAATGTGGGCTAAAAGATGTACAGAACAATCCTATGCAAATCTAACATGTATCACCTGGACCGCTTCACTTTTTCTTAACTCTCTTTCACCAGCAGCTTTTGGTGTCTAGACTTTT
The DNA here is from genome assembly GCA_013396655.1 of Campylorhamphus procurvoides. NCBI lineage: Eukaryota > Metazoa > Chordata > Aves > Passeriformes > Dendrocolaptidae > Campylorhamphus > Campylorhamphus procurvoides. Next base: position 1,341,470 of record WBMV01003883.1, on the reverse strand, counting down.
TGGGCTACTAGCTTGTGTCAGTTCTGAAAGAAGAGTCAGCCTTTCAGCAAACAGCATGCTCACAGCAGGACCCCTCAGTAGGCAGTGCTGCCCAGCCACTGGTGTGGAAAGAGGTGACAAGCTTCTCCTGCACAAACATACTGTCTTACAAGGAAGTATTTGGGAATCTAGGGTCCCACCATAAAACCTCTTGATGATGGCAATTTCAAGGAGTCAATGAGGGCTGCCAAAAGACCGAAATCGATACTGAGAAGTAAAAAACATTCACAGAGTCATCACTGCTGGAGATGAGAGTCCATTCCTCCCATCCCTGAGGTGCACACAATCCAGCACACAAGAGCTGGGTTCATTTTCACTAAACAAACTTGCTCCCATTTATGCAAAGTCAAACCCAGTGATTTTCATTTCAAATTGCACTTGTGAAGCCCAGACTACTTTGCTTTAGGTTAATCAAAGGCAGATTATTTTGTTTTCCAAGATGAGACAACCCACAAAGCCTGTGGGTACTCTAATCCCACAGGATATTTTTGTATCCTTTGCTGCATTCTTAATGCCATAAAAAAAAGTGACCTCAGGCTTCTCTTTGAAAAATAAAACTTCCTCTCAAAAGGAAGAAGAGTGTCTTGCTCATCCCACTTTTCATTTTTGTGAAACAGAGGTCAAAAGTGCACACACTCTCTCCACAAAACTTGCTGGCTGCCTGAATAACTGCTCAGAAAGAAAGGCGGGATAGCGTAACAGGAAGGAGAACTTGCTGAGAAAGGAAACATCTAGAAGTCACCAGTGTCACAGTAACTGGATACCCTTAGCCCAGAGTACAGTTTCATTTTCTTGCTCTGGTCTGGAAATATTTATATCCAAGAGTCCTGTTACCATCATTCCTGACAAGAACAAAAAGAAAGGTCTGGCTGACCTGAGAGAACTTACTTCCACTGCAGGTGACATTGTTCTATTATGTACCTCGGGTATCATTATAAATAGAATAGAAATTTTATTAGCCTTAAAAAAAACAAAAAAACCAAAAAACCAAAAAAACCAATCCAAGTTATCCACCATTCTGGCTTGGTCAGTACTGGCAAGGTAAAGTGGAACATGTGGCGTGAGGAAATGGCAGCACTGAAACCGAGACCTTATGGTTCAGGTAAGAAAAGTGCAAGCTAAAGAAGTGAAACCACCAAGAGGGAGGTTGGGTCCAGCCTTGCTACTCCCTCCGCTTCTGGCCTGCTGCTATATTTCCCCATCTTCATCGGAGCTTGCGCTGCTGCTCCCACTGCTGCTGCTCCCACTCTCGCTGCTCTCTTCCTGCCGGGCCTGGCTCCGGGCTGCCGCTGCTGCTGCTGCCGCCGCCTCCTTCTCTTGCTGCTTCAGGGCAGCCGCCTTCTTTTCCTGCTCGGCGTGACTTTTCATGTGAGCACTGCGGCTCTTCACCTTGTAGAACACCCTGAAGGAGGCACACAGGTACGTTAGCGCTGCTCTCTCCTAAGACTTCTCCAAAAGAGCTTCTGCTGCTCCAGCCCCAGTCTGTGAGCTTCAGCACCAGAGCTCACGCTGGCATTGCAGCAGCACATCTAGAGCAAACACACAGCTGACTCGGCGTGCCAGCACAAGGTGGAATGCGAGCAGGAGATCCTGAGCACCCTCACACCACTTGCTTCATTTCTTACTGTGGCCATTTCCTCTTATTTTGCATTCAGCTCTAAATTCTGAGGGGAAGTGCTGGTATATGAATTATACACATTCACCTTAACACAACGGGGCCCTGGTTTTCAGGCATTCCCCTGTGCTGCAAAAATACAAGAAGCATGGAGGCCAGTGAGAGCCCTGTGCACCTCCTGAGCCTTGTCCACATGGTTAGAAACACATTAGCTTTTTCCTCCTGACTGTGCACTTCTATGATTTATTCCTCCATCTTTTGCCACTAACTTTGGATTTTGCATTAAGTGCCTCAAGAAAAGTTTAGACACCATTAAGAATCCTTTCATGATTGTCCTTTGTCAGAGGCCAAGACCAAATCCTAACTGCCTGACCTCTTACAACACTGCCCCTTTTCCAATGCCACATACTCCATGAGGGCAGAGATGGGGTGCCTTCAGGGAAGTCCCTGCCACAGGAGGAAGCTGTCATTGACCTGGCGAGATAACTGGAGAGATTGCATTTTCTTGCCATCCCCTAGCTTGGTGTCTTTCTCAAAATAAAGGGATAACCACTCGTATTACAAGACTCTCTTATTTTAAAATGAGCAATTTATGTAGGAAACTGAATGACAGTTGTGATTTTGTTGGCAACAAACCTACAAAAACTACTAGAACTGTGTGAGGAATGACCAGCATATTTTACATCCACCAAAGACAGGTGCAAATTTAACCAGACCCACTGGCCTAATCCCTGCTGCTATAACAATGGTCGTGTCTTACGTGTCTATACCATGTTCTTAATATGTGATTTAGCAAATACACAGAAACTACTCGTTACAGAAATGCAAGCATTACAGTGGGGCAATACAGCAGCTGCTTGAAAGTATAACTAAACACCAAACACTGTACATAGTTGAAATGCAGGTGGTGTCTCATTCCATTTGAGGAAGAACAGTCCCTACTTTGCAAGTATTAGTGGGGCAATAAGTCATTAAAATTATTGCCAGTATCTCTGGCCTAAACAGAAAGATGGAAAGCTCTTTTGAGAAAAACCTTCCATGGAAGACACCCTACAGTGATTCTGTGACTACTGCTGGAAACAGATTTGCTCTTACCTGCCACATTTTTTACATGGAAATGTGTTTTCTGTGTTTTGAGTTTTATTGGTAGCATCTGATTTTATCTTCTGTTTCCGCTTCTTCCTCTGCACTGGAGCAGTAATAATCTTCCGTGGCTTCATTGCTGTCTCCCTTGGCTTCCTTCCCAGTCTGCCTGTGGCAGTTGCCTCTTGACTCCTCATATTGCCATCACTGGCCTTTGGAGAGAGGGGAAGAGTTAAGGCAACCCACCATAAGAAGTAAGACAATTGCTGAGCTCCTGTGCTTCATTTATTCCAGACCAAGATTTTATTTAATGAGAAAGTTTTCAGGCTATTTTCAAGACATTTCTCATCATGGCCCTACGTGTGTGCCAACCACAAGGAATCACATTGCGTTTTTCTCCCTTGTGCATCCCAGTTCTCCCAGCACAGCACAGTCTGGTTGATAGCAATACTCCAGCCCAGTCTCTTGCTCCAGGAGAAGTCACAGGTGGAAACTTTTTAAATCTGGAACTGCCCACTAGCTATTTTCTGAAATACTTGCAGAGTGAAGGTGGCATAGAAAGCATAACATGCACAACGCAGCACTTACTATTACACCATCCTGTAGTGTCTGTTCATCTTTGAGGGCATCTGTGCTCCTCTTCCTGTTATCTAACCCTTCCTCTGCCTCCTCTTCCTCCTCTTCCTCCTCATGCTCCTGTTCTTCACTGAAGATGTCCCTTCTGAGAGGAAGAACACGTGCAAACCTATGGGAACTCTTCACCAGAAGATAAAGAAACTGTTATTTTGGTGTCTGTAAGTAAATGCCATTATGTGACACAGGACACAAGTCTGTGAGTCTGGACTCCTCCTGTGGAGAAGCAAAATTGTTTCTGCTTTTGACTTGATCAGCAAATGAAACAACACACAAGACTTCAAACCACAGCCCAAAGGAGATGAAAGAAATTTAGGAAATTACCTTGATATCAACTTCAGCTTCGTCTTTCATAGATCTCTCATTGGCACCATCAATGTCCCCAAAGATTAGGGTCCCATTCCGACCAATTTTCACCTGTTTCTTGTATGTATAGTAGAATTCCACACACTGAGCCACTGTTTTGGTTTTTATCTGGTGTTTAAAAAACATCAAAGTCCAATGGAACACATGATTTTAAGAAGGCTTATAAATAATTACTAAGGGTGCAATAAATATACTTCGTATTTTCTTTCCTCAGTAATCTCCATTCCACCACAGCTGCTTCTAAAGCCTTCTTTTCTGCGTCATAGTCACCTGTATGTGTCATCCCACAGCCCATCCCCTACTGCCATTGTTAGTCACTCAGAACTACAGAAACAACTTCCCAAAGAAAAGCTGGTCAATGTAAAGGTGACAGAACCTGAAGCTTTGTAAGCTTAATGCACCTCTTAGCCTCTGAAATGTTCCGGTTGAGCTGCCACGCTTGAGAGCAGCCTTTCAGTTTTATGGGAGAGCTCTGTTTTCCAACAGCACTTTAGAGCAGACCAGAATACCAATCCAAAAATGGAGATGAAGGTATTTGCGGCCCTTTCCCACTTTGGCCACATGCATTTCATAGGCATATGGTGGTAGACAATTATCAATACAGACCCATGAACCATCTACATTTTCTGTATTGGTGATTTTCCTGAAAGTTTTGGAATATATTCTTAGCTGCTGAGCTTTCACAACTTAAATATCTCTAGGGAATTTATTCAGTAAATACGTATCAGCTCCTGGGTTTGCACCCTCCTTCAGTGATTTTCCCCTTGCTGACATGCCATACCACATCAAAATATGGCGGTGATCACTTTTACGATCTTTGTCACAAAAAGCTAGAAAGAGAGGCCCTAAAGGATGCATCATTCACATATCCTTCTCTACTGCTTTCCATCAGTGGCAAGGATGTGTTTCTATTTAGTTTTACAAGCAAGCCATTTAAGTCAAACATTACCAGTGCCCTATAAATAGGCCCTGCAGAGGACTTATCTGCAGCACTGACTAATAGAAGTAGTGCAGCAAGTACCAAGGTTAAGTAAATAACAACAGTTAAACAGACACTATTGTTCTAGCTTTCTAGTGAGACTTTATGCTGTGCTGGGTGATAAAATTTCTCTGAAATCTTTTGAGTGCAGGACTTTAAGGTTAAAACTGACATTTCAGAAAAATCAAGATTGAACTTCCTGTATTAAATGTTCAACAAACATGTAATAATGTATCCTTGCTGTAATTTAAGGAGAAGGGAACTTACAAGCTTTTGGACCAAGAAAAAGTCTTTCTTGTAGATTGCAATGCCTTTGTTGAATAACTTTTTTTCCGCAACTTTCCACTTGTCTGATCCTGTAATTAAAGAAAAAGTTGTAATGGAAGCCCATGCTATTTCAAGGGACCTTTTCTTCGTGTTTGCCTTAAATAAGACTAACACACACATGTAATGATGCATGTCCCTCCTCGCACCTACTGCAGCAAAACTGCAGCCTGCTGTTAACCCCTCCCCTCCTGCTCCACCTCAGCTCTCCTCTCCTCCCTTCCCTTGTGCTCATCACCACTGGTTAACCTCAGTTCAGCTTGCAAAAACCACTCAATTAGATGAACTAAGATGTTGCCCAACCAAATAGCAACATGAATAGACACACTTTGTGGTGGCCCAGTCATTAGATTTTATAGAAGGGAAATGGTGGGGCAGGAGAACAGGATCTTCTCTTTCAGCAGCAATCCACTGTACCTGAAGATTTACTACAGCTCAAATATTCCTCAAATACTCCTTGCGTCCAATAACAAACACATTTTTTAATCCTTTCCTTCCTTACAGATATTAATCAAATAATATTTGCCACCATTACAGTAGAGTGTGTAGTAATAAAGAAACGTAGTTTCTATGCTTTACCACCTTACATCAGGTCTTTCAGGTGGCCCAGGTCACTCTCGATCCCTGAAGTTAACATCACACAGCTGACTATTTTCTAATTAGGTGCAAGACTACAAAGGCAATTTATGGCATTTAAATTTTGCAGAAACACTGACAGGTATCAATAGTTGGCTGAGGCTTCTTCATCAACCTTGAAAACTGTTAGTCATAAAAACCCTGCTGAACTCTACCCTGGAAATTCATGCCAGACAGGCTGTGATTCTAAGGCTATCACAGCCCTTCTTCTTATATGTACTAGCTATCTTTCTGCATTCTCTGTGGCTCAGTGCAAGGGATTGCAGTCCCTTTTCCCCATAAAGGAAATCAGAACACACACATATGATAACATACACACACATGTTCAGAAGGATGCCATGTTTCTTCAAAGTGCCACAATCTGCACAGACAAAATTTCTGGCAAGCCATCATTCGATTTAAGGGAGAGGAGTCTTACCGTAATGTTACAGAGTTCCTCAAAAAATCAGAAAAGGATAGAAAAATTGCTGTTTCTGGTTAACAAACCTGTGTAGTGATAATCTGCCAAAGGGTGGGTAGGTGGTCGCACTGGCGTCTTCAACAGCAGGTTGGTCAGAGCTCCCTATGATAAATACAAGTAAAAGAATTAATTTAATATTTGGGGTATTAAAAACAAATATCAGGCAACTGTTAATCCTCCCCCTTTTGCAGCAAGTTAACTGAAAAGAACCATGGCACAGTTTAACACTTGAGACAACGTTAAAAATCACATTCTTGACTAGCCCCCTGGTCTTGGGTACCACACGAAAGCTCCTGTTCTCGGCACCTCTTCACATCTGTGAACTGACACAACCACCACAGTATTGGGAAACAGCTAATTCCATAGACAGAGACCATGCAGCAGTTTCCTCTCATTAAATAAAGGCCTATATTACATACTCACATCCAAAAACACTGCCCTAAATGATGCCTGCCTTACACATGCAAGTCCTTGTGATCTGATCTGACTCAACTCAGCAATATTTCAAATGAAAACAGCAGTCATATGACTAAAACATCTGGCATACACCCACATAAAAAGCACCCACCTCTCAAGGTGTTTTTCAGTTTGCATTTAAGCTGAAAGTGCTTTCAGAGTCATAGGAAGGAGACAATGGAGTCACACTTCCACAGGCAGTTTAAACCACCTGAACAACGAGCTCCTGCTGCAAAAGGCAGACCTGCTCCTCCCTAAGGCCAGCAACAGCACTCACAACCGTGGGCTGGCAGAAATATAACACGTACACACAAAAACTACATTGTGTTTGTTCTCTTCTCTGATGCACGTCACTGCAGTCTCACAAATATCAGTGCCAGGGGATGGGCAACAAACAGGCAAAAGCCTGCGATACTCCTGGCTGCTCCCAGGAGTGCCAAAGGGCAATAATGCAAGTGTATCATGTCTTGCAATACAGATACAAAATTAGCAGCACAGACATCCTATAGACAGGAACAGAGAAGTTAAATGGATCTGCCAAAGAGGAGTGCTTTGTTTGAGCTTCAGCCCCAGCCTTTTCCTTCCAACATAGTAATCTTTCCAGGAAGACAACATTTAAGACTCGTTTAGCACTCCCAGCTCTCACTCACCCTGGCAGACTGTCAGTGTGTCTGTTAAAAGTCAACTATGTCAAAGTTTGAAATATAAAACATAGCAAGTGAACGCGGCACTGTACATGAGACAAAACCCACTTCAGGAACACCCAAGAGACACTAAACAGTGGGAGCCAAATGCATTGCAAGGGGTATGCAAGGCTCTCCTCTCAGGAATGAGAGGTTACCTGACCTTCTTTAACTTTTTTAACCACACTGAGTTGAACAGCTGGGAACACTCACCAGAATGCTTCCCTTTGCTTCATGTAGGAAATGCAACGCCAGCTCCTGGTTGGTTCCAGCACCAGGAAAAATGCTTGAACAGGCAGCAGCTAGCAGGTTTTCCACTATTTCCACAGGAGTACAAAAAATTCAGATAAGAATATTAAAATAAAGCTTCCTGTAAGATTTCCAGCTCTTTTGAAGGAGTACTAGACATAACAAAGTAAAACTTTCAGAGAAGCTGAATGTTCTTGCAAATTTATCTGGGTCAAATTTGGATCCAAAAACTCATTAGACTGCAAGGCCATGCAGCACTGTTTTCACAGAGTTTCTTGCAAATCTTCTCCCTCCTATAACTTCTTCCCACTTCCCTTCACCTCAGAGATTTCTTGAATCCCCTCTTATATTGTGAATTTTCATTTCACAATACCATATTTCTCTCTCATCAGAAAGATTTCTTCCAAGCCTGCCTACTTCCTCTTCCTTTCAGGATTTATGCAGGCCACAACCCATTTGCAACAAAACCAGACAGCTCCCCAAGTCTGCTTCCAGCTGCCACAACTCCTGCTTCCTTATCCTGAATTCTGTGTACAGCTTAATTTTTCCAGAATACTATTATGTCTAGAACATCCCTCAAAAATACAGAAGTTAAGTGTATATGGCTTTCAAAGGTTAATAAAAATAATGAAGCTTCACTGAGCAAAAGGCTGCTCTTTGCCTGACTAGAAATAAAGGGTCCCAGTTTTCCATCAAGTCTTCCACCTTCTTACCATTCTCTTGGGTGACTTTGTTGGTCTCCAGGTCACCCCACGGCTGCCACACCAGCTCTGCTTTATGTTCATCAACTTCTGCCAGAGATCTGTCTTGGAGTGATGGGATTTCTGCTTGAAAGCGAGTTCCTACATTTATTCGCCTGCAGAGAAAGTAAAAACTGTCAGGCCTTCTTTACAACATGCAGGAAGTCTCCATCTCTGCTAGAAATACTAATCATGAAGAAATAACTGCAATCAGCTCCTGCATATAATATCAACAGTGTTGTAGGTTACATTAAGTATAACTCAGAAGTTGAGAGCTTTTACATCCATTACCAGTTTCCATTGTCTTATCACCAACTGTTGAAATTGCATTTAAATTTGCACCTCCTAAGAGCTGCTCCAAGAACAGTTATTAGCTTCCAATAAACATCACTTTTTGAGAGGCTGTCACACAGACTCCTCTTCTAGCAAGCTTGCTCCTCATGAATAGGAGAGGTGAGCCTGTTTTAGCATTAATGTTCTGTTAGCCATAAGAGCAGAACCATAGTCTCCAGAAGTCCTTTTCACCCTAAACCATCTGGCTCAGCTTCCCGTTCAAAGCAGGATCAAAATTTGGCCCTTTATGATCTTGACACAAGCTAATATCTTCTAGATACTAACAACTGAAACAAAAAAATATAAAACAATGCAAGCTGTGTTGCTCATTCTGTATCAAAACCAAATCCCATTCTTTTAGCAGCAATCTCATACTTTTAGATCTGAATTAGCAGACAGATTTTTCACTACACGCAATCTACAGAGCACTACACTTGCTCTAAGTCAAGAGACCATCCAGAGAGATTCTACTCTGTACTAGCAAATGCAACTTTGTGCACAGAGATAGGTAAGAACCTTCACTGAAAGACTGTTCTACCAGACTCTGAGGTCTGGAGTCTACACCTACAGCACAGCAAGCAGTGATAGCATCGATGTCCCTTATTGTTGCTCTATGTATCAGTGGCAAAATATGCAGTGACAGCAGTAGCTACACAAACTCAGTGCAAAATATGTCCATGGACAACTTTCTAAGTAACACAGAAACTATACATACAGAGATCCAGAAGAGAGAACAAAAGAAATGTCCAAGCAGAAAAACCCTTCAGAAAGCCGAGATATCAGAAAATCCGAGATATTTGAGAACAGCTGCTGCTCAGATCACTTAGAATATAATGAAAACTTCCTAATTATGAAATAAGGTATTTATAACTCAGGCAAAGGTGTTCCTTTTTCAAATGTCAGTCAACTAGCACCACGCAGCACATCTCTGAAATAGTAAAGCATATAGAAATAAGCTCATTTTTGGAGAGAGCAGATCATGCAGTACTCACAAGATGATTTAATTCTGGAGTTCCTTCATTGGAAAAAGGTAACATTCCCTGGCAAGGTTTCCTATAATTCTCAAGTCTTGGCTTCATGCCCCCACCCAGCATGAAAGGAAGCACAACTATCAGAGAAAAAGCATGATCTAGTACAATAAGAAATAGGAACAAAAACATCTGAGAAGTGTCAACCTCCAGACTTTTCTGGTCCTCTGGTGTTCTGAAATGACACGCACATGTCTATTACAAAAAACAAGAGTTTGGAAAAGGTGTGGGTAGACCTTGAATCAACACATATAACCCATACCAAAATCCAGAGATACTAGCAAGCATTTCATTAGGTTGTTTAGAAGTACTAAAAGACTGTGGTATTGAAGAGAAGGAAACCGATATGGTTTTATGATACAGAAGGAGAAGAAGCAAATATCTTATTTTCCTCTTTTACACCTAACATCATTTCGGTATTGTCAGTAAGCACCAGAATTGTGAGATGTCATGTGTTGGAAAAGCCTGCATCCAAAAAAGTGGCTGACTTCTAACACACACAAAAAGAGGTTTTACCAACTGTTTCTTTTGCATCTACAGCCGATCCAGATCTACTTAAGGGGAACAGTATACAGTTTATATGTAAACAAAGAGATACAGAAGTTAACTACCCTACACACTTGTTCTGACTTCATCACCCATTCACCAGCAGCTCGACTCTGACAGTGTGGGATTCCTGCTTGGACAAGCAGAATCTGCTAGATGCACAGACTGGTGCCAACTTCCTCTCAGTAGGTGGTGGCAAGTTGACATCCAGCATGATAGATGCAGCAGGGAAGTTTTAAACAGGCTGCCATATAGTATCTGTCTTTTTCCCAAAAACACTATCTCCAATACCTGTTGAAGGTAAATCAATAGGAACATTACACCTTTCAGATCACGGCCATAGATGGGGAACAACTAAATGTTTTCCATTTCTCCTTCTCTTTTCATGTTCATTTTGGACAGAAAAAGCACAACCCAGACTAAAAATAAAAAGCAAGAGATTTCATGCAAGACCAAGAAGATATTGCTAGAAAACAAGGCAATACAACCACCCTGGTAAGCCAGCCCTCCTTTCAGCACACTGTGGTGGACTGCAGAGTGATGTTCATGTAGAGTCTTCTGCTCACTATAATTAGTCTGGCTTCCTGTTATGGCATGCACTTTCGCAAAGGAGGAAAGGGTTATGGATTATGATCTGCCCTAGAAGGGATGACAGCTGGAAACTGACACTTTGCAGTCACCTTATACTGTGTTTCTGTGGCCAGGTTTTGGTAGCAGAGGGGCCACAGGGGTGGTGTTCTTCTGTGACAAGCGGCTGAAAGCTTCCCCCTTGTCCGGCAGAGCCAATGCCAACTGGCTCCAGGATGGACCCACCGCTGGCCAAGGCCAAGCCAACCAGTAATGACAGTTATGCTTCTGGGATAATATATTTAAAAAGGAAAAAAAGTTATTGTGCAGATGAAAATCGCAGCCAGAGAGAAGTGGAGTGACAACATGTGAACAACTGCGGACACCAGGGTCAGTGGAGAGGAGGGTGCAGGAGGTGCTCCAGGCACCGGAGCTGAGATTCCCCTGCAGCCTGTGGTGCAGACCACGGTGAAGCAGCAGGGTGCCTGCAGTACGTGGGGATCCACAGGGATGCAGAGATCCACCTGCAGGACTTGGAGGAGCCCGTGCTGGAGCAGGTGGATGTCCAAAGGAGGCTGTGACCCTGTGGGAGGCCCATGCTGGAGCAGGATCCTGGCAGGGACATGCTGACTAGGAGGGAGGAGGCCACACTGAAGCAGGTTTTCTTGGTAGGATTGTGATCCTGTGAGAGACCCATGCTGGAGCAGCCTGTGCCTGAAGGACTGCACCCTGGGGACAAGTGACCCTTGTTGCAGCTATTTGTGAAGAACTCTTGCCTATCTATCTGCGTAAGCATCTGTTCAGTGAGACACATGATGACAGCAAGACAACTCTGCAGACAACTCCCTTTTAGCAAAGGAAATGAATGTGCATTACTAAGTTACTATGGCTTAAAATTTCCAGCAACAAATCGGAAAGTTTTCACACACAAGTGAAATCGCAGCTACCTTTATGCCATTAACTTCAGCAATTTAAACCAACAGATGCAACAGCCAAAGACAATTGCACCACAGAGAGTTAAATATCAAGATGGGGGGCAGGGGGAACAGAAACAAAAATCTTTTCAAGAAGTTTTGCTGGATTAGTGTGAAATGAACCAACAGCAAAAAGACTAATTAGACCATTTCCAAAACAGATTTAAACATATCAAATGTGTTTATTTCCATGAATGGGCTCAGTCTAGAGGAGGTTTGCAAAGGTGACAAGAAGAATCTGAGTTCATTCACAATTACATTTGCTCAGGATAGCCTGCTGTCACAAGTGCAGAAAACTGAGCTTCAAACAGGAAGGCAGAATGGAAAAAAGGCAAGAAAAAAAATAAATTGCCAGCAAACGTTCCAGTCCATTTTTAAAATATAAGCCATTTTGGTAGAAAGAGCAAAAGCCTTGCACTTATTTAGGGAGAGTTTAAGTGTCTCAAATGTTACAGGATATGCCGCAGAGTTAGAGTGGAGATTCCGGACTGTACAGTCAGTGATGCAGACTCACGTGGGTGTTTCTGTGCCATATGGGTGTTTCCATGCCATGCATCCCCGTGACTATATTTTGCAAGAGTTCATTAACTAGGTACAACAATGAACTGCAACTACCTTGGTGTAGTTCTGCAGCACTGACCTTGGGCCGATAACTGTGTTTGCCAAGACTGTGCAGATACATTTGCTACTCTGCTCAGGTTTAGCAGGACTGGCCCCAAGCCTAAGCTTACCACTCCAGCTTCAGTATCTCCAAACGGTGTTCCCTGGCTCTGCTGTGTCCACCTAAATCTGAGCTTTCCCAGCACACAGCCAGCTAAAAAGACTAATGAGGTTTATTAGCTCAGGGCACACTCCCCATATGCCACTGGCTGTAGCGCCTTCAGACTGAGCTCACCCCAGGGGGAGCAAAGCCTTCACAGTTGTGCTGCAGCTGCAACACACTGCATGGATAACCAGTGATCTGAGCAGTCCATGTGAGAGCTAACTACAGTCTTCCATGCTACATTCTGTCCTTCCTCTAAAGGAGCATTACTTTCCCACTCCAACACAAACATACAGCATACAAACTGCTCCTATACAACAAAACAGGACAGATTCACCTTTAGTTAACTCCTAGTATTTCAGCCCAGAGACAGACCAGCAGTAATAGAAAGCAATTAATACCATCAGAATTACAATGTTCGCCCAAACAAACATTATTTATCATACAGAGTAATTTTTAATAAAGACAACTTGTATTTTCAATTACCAGTAGGAATAGCTTTAACACTTTTACGAGATATATCATTTGTACAAAGTGTAGCTTGAAGGTTTAGGAGGAAGAAAGGAAGCACGTTTACTAAGAGGCCAAGAATCTACAGGGTACTTACGGTTCAATGCTGACTGGGGTGGCTTCGCCCACTACGGTAAGAACCGGTGGGGTAACTTCTGAACTATCTGCAAGGAGAAGAAAGGACCGCTCAGATAGCTCAGCTTCACATCTGAGATTTACTTTTCACACAGCTTGCAAATCTAATCAGAGCTGTCCATCTCTCAAAAAAGGTACCCACATATGGTAAAGGAGTTTAATGGGACCAAGAACCCACCTTCCTCTCTTCAGTTCAAGATACTGATAATCTGCTAGAGGAACTCACTTTTCCATTCCGAAGAACGTCAGCAGGGGGTGTTGCAGATTGCTTGTGAACGAATCTGAACACCCCATGATTGCATTTCCTTCATCCCAGTTCCCCAGACAATCCTTAACAAGCCCCAGTTCCACATAACCACACTTCCTAAAGTCATGATCTTCCTCCTATTACTCCACAATTCCTAATCACAGATTATCCAAGAAAGGAAGGATAAAGCAAAAACTTACTTGATCTAAGCAGTGTTCTGTGACTGCTTTTTGGTGTCATTGGAGGTGGAACTGAATGACCACTTGAAGAGAGGATAGCATTAAAATATAGCCCAGATCCTTCTCTCACTGGACTAAGAATTGGCGGAGGAGTGTAAGGAGGTAGCTCGAAGTTCCTGTCTGAAGGATGATCTGCCAGGCGGACAGGTGACCGTAAGTGGCTCTGATACGGAGTAATGTTAGAATAAACAGGGGGTGCAATAAAGGTGCCAGCTTTTGGTGGTATGAAGAGTGGCTCGGGTCTTGGCCGCTGCTTTGGTTTTCGGGCAAAGCCCTCTGCTTCCTCCTTTGGAACAGCATCTTCATGCTATTAGGGAAAAAAATTACATAATTTAATTTTAAAACCTCAGGTCACTTGAAAAACTTGAGAGAAATGATAACACTCATGGCAGCTCGAAATCTGGATAGGACAGTTGGAAGGTGTCTCAATAATTAGCACAGAGGGAAAGAGGGAGGAAGAAGACAGGGAATGGAAGGGACACAGGAATTACTAGGTAGCAGCAGTAGCTCTGAGTGATTATGAGGTTATGTTTTACAAGAACTACACATACATCTGGTTCAACCATCACGGCAGTTTTAGAAGAGCACAAAAATGCATAGCAGAACCCTGGTATACCAGGATGATACCAAACAGCAGTAAGAGAACAGAAGACAATATAAGAATATTTTATTAGATGGTCAAGCATCTACTTTCAGAGAAACCTCCTTAGATTTCTGCCACTTCTCCAGTATCTGAACAATCTCTTGTACTTCTGCATAGAGAGAGAGGAAATTTAAAAAGAAACAAAAAAAATCAACCCACCCACTCACTACCACCACACTGCCAGGAACACTCAAGTACCAACCTTCAGAACCTCAGTAAGAGGCTTCATTTACATGAGAATAAAACCCTGGATTTTATTTGTATAGAGAGATATGTGCACTACTTACAATTTATTAGTATCTATGCATGTATGAAGAAAGCACTCTTGACAATCTAGTGTTACTTTATTCGCAGTTTAGTAGTGGGGCATAGCATTAGCTGCAGGCCACGAAAGGCAGCAATGCCCAAATATATGGCAATATTATGATGAAAAAATCTCCAGACTACATACATTCCGAATTCAAGCCCTGAGACGAAACTGCATAATTAAATCTAACAGATCTGGCCCATCTTCTGTTTCTTAGTGTGTCCATACCTGACTTGAGGTTTCCATGTTAGTATTACGATTAGATCTCCTCCGAGTGACTATCACAGAAGGCTTGCGTTCACAAGGAGTTCGATCGTTTGTTTGGCCTCTCTGGAGCTTTCCATCCTCAGACTTTTCCTTTTCAAGGTTCTGTAGGTCAATTTTTCTCACTGGCACAGACACAGGAATGATAAGAGGCACGAGGCTGTTATCCTCCCGCGCTTTTTTGGGAGCTGGTGAAGAACTGGCAAATTCCACAACACTTTTTGCAGCTGTAGCTCCTGGAGCTGTTACCAGCACACTCTTCTTCTCTTCTGAGTTATCCAGCTCCTGAGAAGAAAAATAGATCCCTAGAAAGTTCTATAGTACTTAAATAATAAATCAGATGGGGTTAATGCTCTGGTCTCTCTACAAATGAGAGTCCTGGTAATTTTTCTTGGTTTTAAAAGCAAGCAGGTCCACTCTGGAAAACATTAAACCTTCAAAATACGCTGGGTACCAAGCTCAGGCACATAAAATCTACTGTATCAAGAAGATTCAGGACTGCCTGCTTCCAAAACCTTTTACTAGAATAGGGCTAAGTGTGCACAGAAAGGTTTACCCCGTAAGTGACACTTGATTTTAGAATTCTGACTGCTTCTTCATGGAGACTGCAAATGTCTGCCCCTACCACACAGTGATGAAACACACAACTGCCAAGCCACAAGTGGCTTCCGCTGTCCCAGATTGTGCTTCAGGAGAAATTAATGAGCTCTGAGGACCTACCTTTGCTCCACACTGGTGACATGCACTTTCCCATAGAACTACCAATTCTGGTTTTGGAGGACATTCATGCTGACAGACACATCACTAGGAACCACTACATCTAGGTACCAAGGGGCTCTTGTAAATTTTTGCATCCTGCCTCCACCACTTCAGGAGAGACTGACAAGGATGACTTTTAAACACATGAACAGGTCATCTACTGTAAACAGACATCTATGCCCACTGGTCCTGCCTGTACCTGAAGAAGCAGCTCATACATGGCTTTATGCTGTTCTACACAGGCCTCCATTCATGAGGGAAATTGATGCTGTTATCACCTTATTACTGAAGCCTAGTTAAACACTTCGAATAGCACTGGGGTCATCTTCTGGCAGCAAGATCAGCAGCAGGCAGTTTTGAACCACTGCTTAGAGCAGTGCATTCACACCTCATTGTTTAGACCACTGCCAAGAAAAGTCTTGGTTTTAATCAGGTTACTTTTAATCCACCTGACAGAGTTGTTACTAGTGCAAGCACTCTTGCCCACTTCATGGGTACAGCAATAAAACAAGTCATGACAACTGGAATATGAACAAGCACCAATTCTGACAGATCTACAGACCTCAGGTACTTCCTGTGTGCTACACAAACCTCTGTAGGCCAAGAGTCATGAACTAATTTCCTGACTACAAGGAGGAAATTATGGCAGCTAGTCACACAAAAAGCGTCACTTGTCTCTGGCTGTACGATCAGCTAACCATGCTACTTTTATTTTCAAGATTAGGAGGTTACCAGCAACAGACTCTCCTCCTCAGTGATAGGAGAGATGATCCCTACAGCAGAAGAGAGGAAAGGGAGACCTGAACAATAGCAGAGGTTGAGAAAAGGCACCACTGAGAACTTAATATAAATAGTTGAAACATCCTTAAACATGTTCTGGTTCTAGCAGAGCTTTTCTGGTCATGAAAGACCACACATGCCTAACGTTTACTAGAAGATGACATGACTAATTCTGGAATTAAGCTATTCATTTCAGATCCCTAAATAGTTTCTCAACTGTTTGATTTTTTTCAGAGGTAAGCAGAAAGGAGCCACTGAACGAGGGATGGGACCTTCAGTTTTAGAACTGCAAGGGGATTTTCAGCTACCTCAGCAACCCTGTTGCAGAATTTGGGACAGGAGGTTTGCTGGATAACTCCAGCAATTTGTTGCACTTTCACTTAGACTCTTGCATAAATATTGAGGGATGAACTAGTGATCCAGAGTCCTCCAGGACACCCACGGAAACCCATCAGACATTCTGGCATTCAGCCTGCCTATCTCTCAACCTGTTTCTAAAAAACTTAGAATTCACAGACAAAATTCAGCTGCAACAGCTGGAAGAACTGTTTCAAGGCCACTGCTGTGATCAGACAAGAAAACCACACTAGCCTTTTAGAAATACCTGCCCACACAGTGCTTTCTGCTGTCATTCTGCATCATCTGCATCAAGTAGAGACAGCCTCTCTGCAGTCAAAATGAAGCTTGTCCATGAAGGAGGTGAGTCCAGAACTACAATCCTGTAAATAACACTTTTTTTTTTTGCTTTTTCATATAGCAGTTGGTGCTCTGTCCTGTGCCAGGGGAAAGAGGCCAGGTAACCAAAACCTCTGTCTCCCTTCCATAAAGGAATATTTATATCCAGACACCTTTTAAGATGTCCGTTTCAGATTTGGAAAAAGTTTTCTGCACTATTTAAGACAACAAATCCCACTGCCTTTTTGCATATAGAAGTTAGATGTGAAATGAAACCACAAAACTAAGAGTTGAGAATTTACTGCAGCCTGTAAGCAGCAAAAAGCTTGCAATATGTGAAAAAAGGTAGGTGCAGGTGATGGGCAGCTCTAGTACAAAGCATCAGTCATGACACTGCACGTAGCCAGATACCGCTGCCCAGAATACTACTTTTGTGTAAGGTACACACAACTACATTGGAACATTCAAACAACTGCTTCAAAATATGAATGTGTCTTCTTTCATCAATAATTTAACACTACAACCTTGTACAAACTCTTCACATAACCTGTGCAGAGAAGGCTTCTATGTTGTTTGTAACAGAAAGAAGTAAAGAGAAGTAGACCACTTTCCTCCAATAAGCATGTTTTTTTTTTCTCCCATGCACAATATCAAACCCCTTAAAGACCTCAGGTAAGAATTTTAACATCTTTCAAAACCTCATCCTGAAAGCCTGAGGAGGTCTAAATATAGAGTTCATCTGCTAGTGTCATCATGGAAGCAAACAAGCTGCTTGGTTAACTGCAAAGAACAGAAGAGCATATGTCAAAACACTTCTCTGGTCTTTACATTATGAATCAAGCTGCAAGTAGACGTGCCTTCAAATGGCCAATTTCTTGCTTCTCCTCTCAGGGCCTTTTCCTAGATGCTCTATTTGCTTTTTCTTGCCACTCAGTTGATGATGAAAGTGAAATGTGAACTGTAGACATTCTGCAAGATAACCACACTATGGCTGGGAAAAGCATGAGCAAATAGACCATGCTACTAACTAGTAACAAATCTGCTTGTTCAGCTGGAGTTAGAGCAAAAAGGACTGACGACAGCATCAAACAACAGTCACTGTTCGCTGCCTGTTGTGCAGGAGGTGGAGCAGGCTATGAATATTCATCACATTGGTTTTTAGTACTGTTTTTTCACTGGAACAGCACATTCCCCATAGGAAGAGATGGCAAAAAAACAGCCACGAACAGAATAGAGTAAAAAATTATGATAAGAACAAGAGTGGGAATAAAATGCACTTCCCTTTGTTGTCTGACTAGGCAGGAACACAAGTGGCAAAACTGTACATAAAAGCAGCTCATGCACTAAAATCTGTATTTCATCAGCCTCCAAGCAAAGCTTCCAAGGAAAAGTGTATGGTTACTTCTCATGAGAGGCAAACGACAACTCTAAGAAAACCTTCAAAAACCAATCCCTCAGAAAACCCCACCCAACTCCAAAAATCCCACCACTTGTCTCCCCTTAGGGTAGTTAATTTTGAACTCTGTCATCCTGCCATAGGCAATATATACTGTACAATGTAGACTGACGGGACAGCAAAAGGACAGGAGTAGCGAACTATCTATTCAGCCAACACTCAATTTCTTCCCCATCAAGTCCTACAGATGGTCTACAGGCAGCCTTTCTCCTCAGGTCACTCTCAGAAACGAGATGCTGCATGAGACTGAAATGGTTATGCCTCATATATGTTCATGTAAGTGAGGCTTTCTCAGGCTTTTAATAGTTGGCAAATACTGAACATGTAAATTGCATTATATAATTTTTAAATAGCACAATTTAGAAATGCTGCAACTAATGAAACTGAAAAACTGGCAGGTAAGCAGCAGTCCTTTAAGAGAAAAGGAAGGGAATGTTAATTGGTAAAAAGACAGCAAGTACACTGCTTACATTTGTCTTTCAAAATTCCTGATCACCTTGAGGCCTAAGATGAAAACATCCATATTTTGAAGTTCTGAGTTAAAATCACATTCAGTTTCAGTGAAATAAAACTGCCCTTAGGTGGTTTCACTGCACTAGATCTCTGTTCTGCCGCATCTATGAATTACAGTAGCTGAACTCACACACCTTCACTCTAGAGCTGCCCTTGCTGTACACTTCAAGATAGCATCCTGTCCTGCATATGTAGGACAAATAAATAATTTAGGAATAAATAATGTAGGAATAAATTCCTTTCATTTCAGCCCTATTTTGTAGTCTAAAATATACTATATTGGTTAGGATGTATATCTTACCTTTACATTCTGAAGAGAAGCCAGCTCAACAGCTTTCTGGGCCAAGGTCAGCAAATTGGCTTCTTGAGAAACACGTCGTCTCCGTTTGGTACTCTGGATTACACCACCTCTGACTCCTTGAAAATCATTAGTTCTTTGAGTATTTTCTTCAGCTGTTGTTGCCTGTTTCTCCTCATCTCTGCCGTTTTGGGCTGGGGCTTGCCTGTCTGTTTCCATCTGGCACTGCTCACTATTGAGCACGACATCTTTCTGCTCCAGATCCATTCTTTTGGGATGCAAAAAGCTACTTTTGTTGTGGGCCAGTGATTCAGGCAGCTGCTGTACTGGGACCTCTTGCTGATGCGTTTGCCAGTGATGCAGAAATAAATTGCTAGGTTGTTCTTCTGCCTGCTTGGAACTCAACACTTCTCCTGCAGATGTCAGCAGGACACCTTCTTTGGAGAGTCTCCGTGATCTTCTTGGAAAGGGAATCTGGGTCTGAGGTAGCACAGTCTGTTGATTCTGCTCTGTTAATGCCTTGAATAGTTCCTGGTTCCTCTCTGTTTGCTGAAACTGGTGTGCCATCATGTGATGCTGAGGTGCTGCGGCTGCCACATGAGGCTGTGCTATGGAAGCAGTTTGCTGCAGCCCGAAGGTTTGTGCAGCAGCCTGTTGCTGCTGCTGCTGCTGCTGCTGAGGATAAAAATTTTCAAACAGTTGTAGCTGGGGAAGAGCTTGCTGTTTTTGCTGAGCAGTAAATGCTGGACTGGAAGAAGCTGGGGCTTCTTGAAAGACATGTAACAACTCAGGAAGACCTTGCTTTTGGCCTTGGTGACCAAATGCAAGTTGGAAAGGCTGCAGCGGCAGACTCTGATTCTGTTGCTGCTGTTTCTGCATTTGATGAAAAGAATTCATTTGAGCTTGCTGTCTAACCAGGGCTTGCTGTTCCAGCTGAGCCTTCTGGGACATCATCTGCTGGACAGCATCTCCATATAAGTCCAGCTGTGACACAAACACTCCTTTCTCTTGATTTCTTTTAAGGGCTTCTGGGTGGCCATAGAAGCCTGGGGCACCAGCATTCGAGTGGGGTCCTTTTGGGTTGCCCCCAAAAACCATACTGTGGTTCCACATTGAAGGTGGAGACTGCCAGTGGCTGTCACCCCTCTCTGGCAACCGGTTTCCCATTAGTGAATTCTGCCATTTGACAGCTGTTACTGACTGGGGCATCATCATTGATTCTCCCCTATCTTGATTGTAAACAGAGTTCACCAAAGCAACATTGTTGGGTGCACTTGTCAGTCCTCCTGTGTGAGAAATCTCCATAGTCTGGGAGACTGGTATATTCCCTCCATGACCATAGTACTGTCCTTCCTTAAGCTGCTGCTGTGGTTCTTTGGACAACACACCTATTTCCTGCTCATTAAAATAGGCAACTCGTTTCCCAGTCCTTTTGCTTGAAGACTTTTGCTGAGCCTGAAGATTCATGGTTCAGTCTTTTCTCCCAGCCGCACACACAGTACTTACAATCCACCCATCCCTAAGGCTGGGGGAGGAAAGGCACAGAAGTCTCTCTTTTCCATTCAGTTTTAGTAATAAAGGGCAGGAAAGAAGTCCAGAGGAAAGTGCTTTCACTTCCTTTTTCTTCGTGTGCTTCTCCCGCTTCTTTTCACTCTTATACTTTGTGGTTCAGAGGTCAGTAGGGTCCACGTAGTTACAGGTCCTGAAATAAAGAAGCAATTGCAATGAATCATCAACAGACATAACTGGCCCATGAACACTCACACGATAAGCAACAATGTGTATGTCTGTCCCATTTCCCATGGAAATGAGGAGCAGGATAATATGTGTAAGAAACAATAGATCTGACTTGCTAGAAAATGTGAACCAAAACAACAAAACAGATAATCACATAGTACTTGCATGATGCAACTCCCAACTGCACAGAGACTTCTGACTGATCACCCAAGCTCATCCTGAAGGTTTTCTCTTAAACTCCCTCTCATCTGGCCAATTACTTCTGTGTCTTCCTGTAGCCAGAAAAATCTGTTTCTAATCTCAACTCAAAACCGCAAAACAAAAAAACCCTCATGGCTTGCCAAAAGGCCACATTTCCCAAAGACCTTTACAATGCACACATGTACACAAAGGCTGCAGCCAAACACGCAGCAAGATGCTCAGTTCAGTGTTCTGAAGGAAAGGGCTAGGCAGCAGCTCATCAGTCACACCAGTCCCCACTCCCCCCCAGCCATTACAGCTGCTTTCCAACTGGAGACAGGGCCTGCTCTACCTGTTGCTCTCTCAGGTGTTTTCTTCAACAGCTGAAAGCAATGGCTCCTGTTCAGGTCACACTCACTATAAAGTAGTTCAGACAGACTGTTACAGCTGCTCCTAAACACCAGCAAGTATCTGTTAGTGTAGAGCTACAAACATAATAGGAGGAAGCCTTCCCAGAATAGGCGTATAAGACAACTCTACCCTTCTACCCTCTTCTTCCGTGGAAAAAAGCTATCCACAAACTCTAAGAGTCTAACTTACAGGATTAAGGTCTAATGTGTTAGGACATACACTAGTATTTCTATTAGCACACACACTAGTATTTCTATTAGCACACCTAAAATGTTTTAAGATGTTTATTTTCAAATTGAATTAAATTCTTAAACTACTATTAACACTCAAGTTATTAAGTGTCTCTGTCTTTTTCAATATGCACTCCACTTCACTTCAATTCACACTGCCAGTATATTTCGGAAAGATTATAACAAATTGTTAAAAAATCTATTCTTGTTACAGCCTTTCTGTGATATGATCAAGTTTCTCTTGAGTGGAGCAGGTAAGACTAATGCACATCCCCTCCAACGAAACCTGCAATCCCATTTCTCTCTCTCTCCAATGAAAAATAATAAACCAAGCACACTGAAATCCTGTAATCTGAGCTTCCTCTCAATGGATACGGGTACAGCACACGTTTTAATACTGAGGTGGGCTTGGGAACGTGATGAGGAGGAAAAGACAAAGAGTTTTAATTAACTTACACAGCTTCCACCTCAGAAGCCAAGCTTGGCTTCAGTGCTACTGGAACCATGGGACTGTGTTTCAGAGCAAAGTGACTCACTTCCTCAGGCTGTTGCATAGCTGTTCCCCCACACTGCCTCCCCCTTCACCCTGGCTACAAACCATGGACTTCTGCCACCTCCTATCACGGAGCCAGGGCATTCCTCCCTCCTCTAAGCACAATGTCCAGCTCATTTTCCAGGCCTCTCTCACCAGGACAAAAATAACCCTACGAGAAATTATGGACACGTGAGATGGAAAATTCTCTCTAAACTGCAACTAGTATACAAGTGCAGATTATATAAAGTAAATTTTTCCTATTTCAAAACTTCACTAGGAGAGGAAAAAACATCTTACAACAGGAAACCGAATCCCTGCTAGCAAGAATGTAGAGGTGGGAAGGTTGCTCTATGCCTCTCCGGAGCGCTAATGTTGTCCTCTCTCCTTACTTTTTGCAGCACTGCAAATGTATCAGAGCTAACAACTAAACCACAAGACTCGAGGAAATACTATCAACAGTGGTTTCTGACACTGTCTTACTTTCTGTGATCATCATAAGCTGTTTTTCTCTCCAAACTAGACAACATTGTAAGTTTGCCTTCCACTGATGCTTCTACTTACTTTTGTATTGATCAGTCACTTAATTCCAATACAAAGAATGCAAGGTTTCCTGTATATCTGAAGGTGTTGCCACTAGATCAAATTTTAACCTGCCAGACAGCTTTCTGAAGTTCTGCTGTAGATTTTCTACACTTTGAGTAAAAATGCAATAACTGACAACATGCTGGCATTCAACTTCAAGAGTTCTTGTTTTCAACCCCTCTTAAAAAAATTAAAAGAGAAAAAAAAAAAAAGTTGATGCCGTTCTTAATAGTGGTGGCTGGGATTTGCAGCTATCACACAGACAGGTATCCAAAAGATCTTTAGCAAGAAGACTCCCAGGTTAATAAGAAAGCATTGCATTAGCCCAGCTTCCCAAATCTCCACTTGTGTGGACTTGGGCTGTTTTCTCCATTACTAGATAGGAAGCCACCAGCATCACAAGGCCTAACTCAGACTAGTTTAGAACTGCACCAATCTGGGAAAGAGACAAAAGGATGCAAAGTTTAAAATGAAGTAAGTTCAGAGATAACCTAAAGGAGGGAAAGGAGTATGTACATCTGAAGTTGTCTCCAGCCCAAAACCCAGGATGGTGAAAAGGACATTATGACCAGGAAGGAAGGAGATCTGAGGTACTTTGAACAAGACATTCTTATCAAACGTACTAGTTACATGCAAAAATAACTATATTCTAACTCAGAACATCAAAAACAAAAGAGGATTTGGTGCATCCGGTATTAAACGGTAAAAGAAAACACCATAAAATTAGCTCTTTACAAGTCCTTTCTATATAGAAAAAAAGTTAAGAAAAATATCTTCTATGTCATCCTAATAATAATTGTCTGTAGTTTAAACTGCAGTGATAAATGTTCAAGTTGCAGCATGACTATGCTTCAGGAAAGCTCACACTTGGCAGCTTCACAGGATGAGCATTGCTGGCTCTCTGACTAAGCAGGCTTCCCTCCCTGAGGTTGAGGGATGAGCTCACACTATCATGATCCTAGGCAATTACCAGCTTTGGGGTTTTTTTTTGTTCTGTTTTACTTTAATTTCAGCACAAGAGTCAGCCTGCAATAGCGCAGTAAAATGGCAACACATTTCTAGTTTTAAGTGTGCTGTGGAGCAGTACCTCCCTGACCATTTCTTTCTTACTTTTGAATAAAGCACAGAGCCAGTTCCCATACTGTAATTCCCAGAACATACTGTGTCTTGCCTCCAGATATACTGAGGTGTTGTGATACCTTGCATTGCTTTTACACTGCACAGAGAAAAAGCAGAACCTAGCATCAATATATTTTGGTTTAGTAATGCTAAGATTCAGCATGCAACATCATCAGTTATTCCCACTTCCAGGAACTTCTGACATTCAAGAATATCTCTTGAACTTTCTTCAGCTGAATATGAATTGGACATCACCTCCTTAATTACTGTCAATATTTTCGGATTTCTAAGGAATTGTTCATATTGCAAGGCTTCCTCTTCTAGACTTAAAAAGAATGTCAAATTAGATACACATATGCAATGAGCACATAAGCAGTACTTTCTGGAATGAAATGAAAAATACATAAGCAAAGTAACCTATGGCACCTCACTGAGAAAAGTCCAATCTAGTGTTTTTAGCTAAAACTTCTCCAGCGTATCTGCAGTAGCATGTTAGAGAAAATCATAAACACACAAAAAACACCACGTGTGTTACATTTCGGCAAAGCATGCTGAAGGACTTCCTGAAGTCCACAACAGAACTGTGTAGGAGTCTCTGCTTGCATGCAGGATGTTGGTTCTGAAATGATGAAGTCCTTTCAAACAGAGATATCTGAGAAGTACAAGGCACAGGCACTCAGAGCCACTCACTAGGTTAGTAGCAGCAGATTTTACTCAACCCAAAGCAGAATCATTTAGACATCCCTATCTGTTGCAACCATCTTGTCCCAGTTTATCATTAGCCTGAAGAGTTTGCTATAAAACCTTAACGAAAGATTATTTGATTTAGGGAACAAATTGAAACCACTTAACTGCAAATACATCTACCTCTCTTTAAAACTCGTTGCATGTGTATTTAATACCCACACACCATTATTCCATTTCTGTAAATATTGTCTTCACTAAGCACGTGCATATTTGTACAATTTCACATATCAAGTTCATGACCTCACACACTGCAATAAACCTAAACTTTACTCTTTAGCTCACCTGTTGACGGCTGTGCTGTCCTGTGCTTTGTTTAGTCCATTTGCTATACCCCCTGTATCTGGCATGACAAGCAAGTTTAAGTTGTGCACATTCCTCATCTCCTTTGAGATCACTTGCACACAATTCTCTCTGACAGAATGCTGCAGAAATGACTCAGGAAAGACTCTGACTTCTCATTAAACCTTGGCAAAATAAAGGATCCAGAGAATAATAACAAGTGGTTATAGATCATCTTCTACTCCACCATCTTAGCTTTTAAAATCCTCTGTTTCAGGGGTTTTTTTTCATATAAAATAAAGTGCTCCTGGATTCTAGCTAATGTACATTATCAGCCTTAACTGGAACAATGCTGTCACAGTTCCTTACAGGAAATCTGTCAAATTAGAGTGATGAGAATCATTTCTCACTGAATTCTCCTGCTGCCAGCAACTGAAATTACTTTTCTCCCCTGTAAGAACCTCAATCACTTTTAATGATGATGAACAGATTCCAAAAACAATTGTTACATTTAAGTCAAATGCAGAAAGCTACCCAGTGTCCTTCTGAGGCTCAAACCTTCCTTTATAGTTTGCTCATTATTATAGTCAAATCCCACATTTATGAAACACATAAAGAATCATGACACACATTTTACTAATGAGAAACAGAAACAGGAACTAACTCAATTCTAAGATCACACAACAAGGAAGGTCAAAAATGAAGCACAGAATAAAGGATACTAAGGATACCAGTCCCCCTTCAAACCTGCAAGACAACACGAGTTTAATTAAATCTACTTGCAAAAGATAAAAATTTGGTGCACCATTTACACATAAGCAGAAAGAGCGAGAAAAATTTTAATTCCTCTAGTGCAATAGCAGGACAGAGGAGGTTAAATAGGATAGCTTTTGGATTTGTGGTTTTAAAAATGACTGGAGATGTACAGAGCATCACAAACAAGAAACTTGTGCCGGCTGACAGAAATTTGCCACTATAAAACCACTAGCACCATTTGCAATAGTCATGAGTAAGAACTGGGAAAGGGATGAAAACATGGGAGTTTTTGTGTTTGGGAAAAGATTTACAAAGCTTACTGCACATATCCTATGCTTACCCTGCTGTATATGAAAACAGCTTCAATCCCTCTCTCCAAAGCCTCTCCCACACACTCACTTTGTCACATTTTCTTCCAGACAGTTAGCTACATCAAAATTCCTGCAGATTGTTTGCAACTTCCCACTCACCACCTTCAGACACCTTGAACAGGAAAGGTAACAGCACAGAACAGAAAATAGACCAGGTTTGCAAATTCTATACAGCAAAGCACAGCGATCTATCTCCGGAAGAAGGGAAAGCTCAAAGCAACTGAGAAGCACAACAGTGTCCAAGAAAGACAAAAACATAAATCAAAGATAATGGTTTTTACCTGTCACCTTATCCCAAATGGTATGGCACTTTCCAGACACCTAGAATGCCTGCCTCTATAGCAAAGGATATATTTTCCAGCCGTCCAGCACTATGGAAGAGCAGCAACTGAAGCCCAAAGTGAACAAGCAAAACAACCAACTGAACAGTCTCCAGTTTAAGAGAAGCCCACTACAAGAGAATTCAAGTGGGTATCCATTATCTTCCCCAACACCTTCAAGTAAGAAACTAATCTAGAGAACTGTATCAGATCAAAGTCCTAGAACCAATAAAATCTTTGAAATGAGGATGGCTAGTTTCTGTAGCACTGCATAGCAGGAAAAAGAATCCTAAAGCATGCCCATAATAAAGGAAAGCTGCTTCACAGACAGAAAACAAAAAGGAAAACAGAGCATCCAGGAAGTTTGACAACTTCCACTTTTTCCTGAAGGTGGCTGCATGGAGCTAGTAAACACATACCTAAATAAGTAGTATGCGTGGCAGATGTTTATGACCTACTCAAATGTTCACGTGACTGGCCCATTTCTATTGCAGAGAAAGACTGAAGTTATGCCTGACTACAAGGGCACCTCTGCCCTGAGGACGGCATGGTTAACGTTACCTTGCTACCACTTTCACTTTCCCATTTTCAGAGGCTGAGAATTGATACAGCTTTATTAAACCACTGTAGTAACCAGAGACTCAAAACTGAAATCCATCAGCTCTGTGAAGTGAAGCATGAGAGTGGTCACACTGAAGGACCTTGTGCCAGCAAAATCAGGTAGAGGGTATTGCCCCACCAGATGTAACAAACTACTGCTCCAATCTAGACCGTTCCTGACATTCAGCACCAGAGATTATTTACTCATAGCAAGCAAAATAACACAAGATGTAGAACTACCACATTGTTTGGGAAAAATATACATACACAAAAAGAAAAATACAAACTACACCTCCTGAACTAACCAATACAAGGAGAAATACAAATCCTACTTTAATAAAATATTTTGGTCTACAGTAAAGGATGCAACAAAGGTAAGGCAGTGAAAATGCATTTTCATAAACATTATTTAATTGGGCAGTTTTCTGTTCAAATGGTCTTCAAATTCACCAAAGCATGCAGTCTGATTCAATTTGGACCTATTGTTTGCATCCATTAACATAGTTTTATTTATCCCCATCACCAAAATTTTCCACATTCCATCTAAACACACAGATCCATTCTAGTCTGTAGGACACTACAGAAAAGAATTTTTGGGTTTTGAATTACAGAGTCTGAAGCACCACAGATGCACCTCAAAGAGAAGTTTTCAGAAAGTTCTATGAAAGAAGAGTTGTGTACTATCAATGAACACTCAAAAAAGAATATATTTTTTGGGTTGTATTTCTCAATGCAAGCTGTAAACTTGGTAAAAGTATTGGAGGTTTCTTTTCAAAACACACCACGTAATTTTGTTTTAAAGGACGAGAAACAGACAAAAAGTTGTTACAAAGAAAATACCCATTAAGTGTTGGTTGGTCTTGTCCTTATAACAAACAAGCCAAACAAAATCTGACTTACACAAATAGCTCTACCAGAACAAAATCAGCATGGAGGAGAAAAGAAAACTACAAAAACACCAGACTGAAATTTTAAAACTTAGCAGATTATTAAACAAACAACAGAAGGAAAAGAAAAAACAAAAAACAACCAAACAACAACACAAAAAAACCCAACCCACAACCTGATTTATTTTTAAAGGAACTGACAATGTTGTTTCTACCAGCTATTGAAAAGGTACAAGTCAGATCCTCAATTTCATTTCTTTTCAAGCAAAACTTTGAATGGTATTTCCAAAATAACTGCAATTTCTGCAAACTTCATCTCATGAAAACAAACGATTCATGATTCACACCAGACTAGTCTTCTTCCTTGCACTATGAGAGAGGCAGCTACATAAACTGGTCTTTTGAAAACATATATGCAGGAAAGCCCATCTTTACAAATGGCTCTGCAACACAGACCAGGTTTATCCTTTAATAAAATAGGTACATGGTACATTTCTTAAATTGGCTAGTGTTTATAAACTGTACTGATGTTAGGAACATTAGTTATTATAATCTGCCATCACGATAAACACCATGATCCGAAGAGGCTCGGGCAGCCTTGGAGTGCAGGACAAGCACAGCAATTATGGATTACCAAATGCTTCTTTCAGGCTTTGTAAAGTTACATGAACATGAGCATTATTCTTTCCCACTGGAAATGGGTTAACAGTTCTAACCGTAAGCCCTTAGATAGCTATTTTAAGCTTTTTTTGTTTGGAACTGTCAAGGAAGGCAGTTGCTAGCAACAGAGAGACCAACACTCCAACATGCAGGAATCGCAGCAGGTTCCAAAGTCAGAATGGCAAAGACCAGGCCAAAAGCTTTTCCCTGCCCTCACATTCACATACCTGACATTACCACAATGCGTCCTTCACTCTGAATGCCTCTCCTACCACAAACACACCAGCTGCAGAATTGTATGGACACCCTAGAGACAAACCAAAACTCTCTGCACGTTAGCCCTGAGAAGAAAATACATCTGAATGCAACGAGCTGCAACAGGAAAGACTGCTGCAGATTCAGCTGTTCCCATCTCAATCTCTCCAGCACTCCGGCACAAAACCAGGCATGCAGAGATGTCCAGTGTATGGAATATGACAGTTTGAGTGCTTCACAGGTTCCTTTGAAGCTTTGCAAGAGGTAATGGGCTACAAATAAGGGAAGAGAAAGGTGAAAGTTCACAGAGACAATGATACTTTCCATTCCCAGAGGCTTCTTCTTGAGAAGCACAAATGCACTCAATACCTAGGCCATAGCCCTCGGCAGAGACATTCTTAGCACCATCAGGCAGGCATCATTGCTCAGCCAAGTCTGGCTGGAGAAGAGCTGAGACTAAACGTACAGTCAGAACCCCAGAGGATCTGGGATTGGTTTACAGCTCTGTTACCGATATGCATCTTAAGCAAGACACTTTTAGACTGGTTCATAAAATGAGAGTAATACTTGAAACCAAATACGCTGATATTAATGAGCTAGTTTGAGATCAAAAAAGTTGTACTATCTTTAACAGCAGCCACCAACAGCATGGATGAGGATTCTTCCACAAAGAGCTTAGATGTCTAAGTTGAGAGATGATGCAACCGTGGTAGTGATAACCAAAGAAGAGGGAGTAAGCCAAAAAATGAAGGAAAAAGGTCACACAATAACACAGTTGTTCTTTTGTCATATGCCTGCCTCCATCTCACTTGACCCAGAAATATCTTTGTTTATCAGCAGTTACCTAAGCTGAAGCAGTGCTGACCTTGGTTTGCCCACATCCACATACTTGCAGCAGACTGATGACAGTACTGACTGAGATAATCTATTATAAAACTACCCAAGAAGTCAGTCTTTAACAGCACTGACAGGGCTTTAGTCCAAATTTCTAAAATTATGTCTTTTAAGAATTCCTGTGGTCATGGTTGACTATAAAAGGGTCTTTTTATTGTGCTGGTCTGTTACAAGGTACAGTAAGCTCTCAGCCATTACTGGGGCTGCCAGGCATTACAGCAATGCAGCTAAGCAAACCCTCACTAATACTGGGAGTAGGAACATTGAAAGACATGGGCAAGTATGATCATCACATGGTGAAAAACAGCAAGGTTTTAAGAATCCAGGGGCCCAGAGGGCACTCTGATTTCCTAATCCTTAATTAAAGGCCCCCGGATTCAGAGTTCCCTGCCAGTTACCTGCCAGACATCTGCCCGATCTCCTCCTTTTAGCTAGAGGGATTTCAGTGGAGGAAGAAAATAGCAGATGGTTGGCACCAATACTGGATCAAATACAAAGCTCTTCCATTTCTGTAGTGGCTTATTTGTATCCTTATTTGTATTCCACAATGTAAGTGACATCAACCTCACATGTACTCAGAGCAAAGTCAGAAGCTTCCTAAAGATTCAGCTCGACAAGCCTACCTAAAACCAAACTGCTCATCCTGCACTTTACAACTCAAAAGAAAAAATGTCATTCAGTAACAGCATGAGGAAAAGTCTCCTCTATTAAGAACCCTTACAAAGCTATTTTAAACTGAGCAAAAGACTCAGTTCTTAGTAAAATACAAAATAAAGGTCACAATGAATATGTTCAATACTGCAGAAAAAACTTAAGTTTATGCATTAATTCACATGCAATTAATTCTATGACTGTTAAGCAATTCAGAAGTGCACTTAGAGTCCACTCTGCAAGTCCTGGAACAATATAAATACATTTTAATTGAAGTCTTAACATTTTCGGTCAATAATACCACATTACCCTTTGAATAGCTGTATTTGCTAAAGATATAAACTATTTAATGGCTATTAGCAGGAACAGTCAGTACCTGCAAATTGTGGGGGGAAAAAAAAACAGGTCATAAATAACTGGAAAGTCACACAGCAACTTACTAGAAAAGCTGGCAAGAGGATCTGCACTAAACACTTCACCATGTCTAAAAGAAATCACTATGTACTTAGAAAAAAATAAAATCCCTTACATAATACAGTTTTCACTCTGGAATGCAAGACTAACAAACTAATCATGTCTTCAGATATGGAGATTCCATTAACCTGATCCTCCCACACCAAAGAAATTCTGAGACTGATGCTCCTTTACAGTCCATAATGCATCTAGTCATCTAGTTTGTGGCCACGTTAGATGGAGCTCTGAGCAACCCCGTCTATTGGAAGGTGTCCACAACCATGACGGGGGTGTTACAATGAGATGATCTTCCAACCCAGCCCATTGTGTCATTCTGTGACAGTGGATACTAATGGATTTTTTTGCAGCAGCTAGATAGCCCTCTCTATTTTAAATAGGTTACTAGTTCAGTTTATGTCCCACAGCTTCTGATGACTTTACTATTTTCAACAAATCTCTAAACAGCAAGAATGAACATCCAGACTCTCATCATCAGGCTGACATTTGTTACACAGTTCTTTGCCATTTGGAAAAGATCTACGAATCAACTGAGGCAGAAAAACATTCTACCAGTTGTTACACTGCAGATAAAATTCCCTTGGGGAAAGCAGTTGAAGGAACTTGTCCACAAAGAAAGTTGATGTTACTGGAATACTCACCATTTACATCGTATTTTGCAACAGTTAAAGCAATATGTTAATAACAGTTAAATATGTTAGTTTCAATTCATGCAACCTCACATGTGTCATATGCAAAATTATGTATTTTTAACAGGTAAACAAAGAGACAAAGCAGCCTGGTTTGCATTAAAAAGCAAAAAGGTAATCCACCAAGAGATTATCCTTCTGTAATTCCTTGATTCCACTTTTGCTCAGACTGCATTTGCAAGATGTCAGGCAAAGCATCGCCATTTCGAAGAGATACACTGTAATTCAGACACTGGTATAGAACATTACATCCTAAGAACACAGTAGGACTCCCCCCTGCCCTGAATAAATGTTAAGGCTATTTTGATATAAAACTCACAATGTCTTCTAAAGCACATGAAAGTTCACCCACCCGTATCTGTAAAAGACCTCTAACATTAAAATACACGTTAGTGTCATCCTAGAGATCTCTAAGCAACTCCACAGATGCAGCATTCTACAATGCCTTTGCACTGCCCACAAACTCTGCCTGGAACTCCAGGCTCTTTTGCTTGCAAGGACTGTCCTGGTTGGGGGTTTTGTATTTCCTTTTCTTAAGAAAATTACAACACTAGCCAGGTGTACTCCTCTTACTGTCCGTGTCTTCATTTCTTCCACTATAGTACAGAAACAGAATTACAGCAATTTCTATTTTACATGTTTGCATGGCCTCATAATTACACTGTATACTCATAATGTATTTACTTTGGCAACGACTCTTTAAGGGACAGAACTACTATTATTCCCTTTTGACTGAAGAGGACTAAGTCTGGGAAAGAGGGACCTTGAAATTACTTGCCTGAAGAGGTCTATGACAGAGGAGATAACCTAACTCAGTGTCAAGCTAGTGCCCTACCCCTTCAATCATCTCAAGTCTTATTCAGTTTGAAATCCCACCCTAAGGATGGCTAAAGTGCACGTGAAACCTCTGCAAAAATTCCTTCCTATTTC
Source organism: Campylorhamphus procurvoides (assembly GCA_013396655.1). Lineage (NCBI taxonomy): Eukaryota > Metazoa > Chordata > Aves > Passeriformes > Dendrocolaptidae > Campylorhamphus > Campylorhamphus procurvoides. The sequence goes on along the minus strand of WBMV01003883.1, from coordinate 1,308,866 downwards.
AGCCCACCCACAAGACTGTATGCCACGCAAAATAATAAACTCAAGATAACCATGTAGCAGTCAATGAAGGTTCACTGTGGATCTAAACGTATCATGCTACCTTTTATTAGGAGTTGTTACCTACAAGGCACAAGAGTACAGTGATGCACTAGCTTTGGCTGCAGTGGTGTCCAGGGGACGCATAGAGCAATTTAAGATATGGGGAAGATCTATTCAGGTGCAATCATGACATTGTTATTAATTTTGCTTAGTGATTTGGTAACAATGCTGAAGAAAGTCATCAAATTCCTTCTCTGCATGCAATTACAAATTCAAGTGAAAAAAGAAGGGAAGGAACATACTAATTTTTACCTATATGTATATTGATACATATTTTCACCTGTTTACATTACTTATTATCACCATAAGCAAAAAAGCACACCTTAGAATCAAATAAAAAGGGAGCTCTTAAATCTGTAAGACTGGGCTTTTAGCAATTACCATGACACATATATTCCTCCCATCTTTGCAAATTCCTTCCTGACAACTACTCCAAGGGATAAGAATTTTTGTTCTTTTCCCACAACTAACATCCGAAGCACCACAAATACAAAACAGTTTTCAGGCCCACAAAGAATGGATGCATGATGGAATTGCATCACGGAGCTCACCCATGCAGGGACAAGCTTCCATCCACTGAATCCTCTAACTGAATCTTCTGTTTAACCCGAGCAACTCCTACTGATTTTTAGCAGGAATACAGCACCGATTGCAGGTCTGTAACAAGAACTCCTCCAGCCAACTACAGAAAGGGCTCTGCCACCGCCACAGCTGGCCCTTCAGAGGCCCCAGAGGTCAGGGAGCACCACAGTCCTTGGCCACTGTTTTGCCCTGCAGCTGCAAATGTCAAATTTCCGTCATTGAAAGGGTGAGAGGGGGAAGGGAGGGGCAGAAGCATCACACATTTGTTTGTGAAATATAACAAGGTTTCACAAAAAGAAATAAAATAGGGGCCAAAGTTTTTGAAATGCAAACTGTAGAGATCAAATTGCAAATCTCATTTTCCCCCCTTCTATAAAAAGCTATGTATTTATCACAGCTACTTAGGGGAGGGGGAACCACAAACAAACACACAAACAAAAAAAACCCAAAACCCATGCCTTGAGAGCTATGCATGAGGAATGCTAAGTCACAGCATTACAAAGGAAGGAAAGGAAGGAAAGGAAGGAAAGGAAGGAAAGGAAGGAAAGGAAGGAAAGGAAGGAAAGAAAGGAAGGAAAGGAAGGAAAGAGGTACTAATTTGCACATAACTGTGATGACATTTGCCTACTACAGTAGATTAAGTCGTTAAGTCAATGCTCATCCTAAATCTCACACCAGTTGTATTCGTGGTTTTGTTCTCTGTCTGTCTGATTGAAAATCTTCAACACTGCAAAAGGATCCCTTGCAGACAAAACCTGACAAATCAGGATCACAAAAGTACTGTCAGAGCTACAAAACAGAAGAGTTGAAGAAATTTCACACTTATTGCTATCTGCACATCGGACCATCAAGAAAAAAAGTTCAGATGAAAGAATAGTTTCTACACGTACATAGTTCCTGCAGGTAGCAGGCCAAGTATGTATTAGTGGAGACGTTTACTAAACCCAGGAGCTTTGCTTAAGCAAGGTTACCACATTCTCCAGATAACTCCAGCTCGCTTTCTGCAAGATGTGTGACCCTGGTGTTGGCACAAAGCTTCACAGCAGCATCAGTGCAGAGACAGGGATTCCCCCGAGCAGCACTTTCAGAGGCCCAGGGCTGAAGAATTCACTACTTTCGATTTCACACCGAGGTCACAAATGATGGTTGGTTTCCATTCATGTTGTAACACGTAGGAAGCTGAGAGAAGAGGATGAGATGACTAAAAACTAGCAGAAAGAAGAAAATCCCTCCCTCCTGAACCCACAAGTGTATCGATCCTCGAGATGCCCTTCCTTCCCCTTGCACCTACAGTTCCAGTAGATTTTGTCCATTTTCTAGAACACGATGCCTTCCAGTTATATACACTTGGTTCCACAAAGATATCATGGCAGTACAAACTGTTTCAAAAGACGTGAACCATCCATCCAGTCAAGCAACAATAATAACTTCTTAGAGTGCCACCCCCTTTATTTTTTTAAGATAGCTTCTCAGAATTGGTATTTTCTTTCATGTAATTTTTTACTTAAACCTTATTTGGAAATAATAGGATAGATTTGGACATAAAAATGCTATCAATAAAAAGAAGTATCTTACCATTTTAGTTATACTTCTCAGCTCCCTTCCTGAAGAAATAAAAGCTTTTCCAAAATATTTCACTTGTTAATATATAGCTTTTAATTTATGCACAGATATTTGCATAGTAATGGGGAATTAGCACTTGGTTTTTTATATGGAAAGACTATTTTGTGCCAAATTTCTCAATATCACTGGACGAACTGTTTGTAGTTTCAAATACTGCAAATTGTTTAAAATATTTTGAAAAAACAATACACAAACCTCCCCATAGCATTCAGTAGACACTGGACCTAGAGGTTCACATTTTTAACAGCAGTAGTTGGACAAAATTCCACCTGTCAGTTGCTCAGCTTGCAGTATCACTTCACTAGCTCTTTAGTCAAATTCTAAAATAAACATATTCACAGCTCTAATGTTAAAAAAAAGAAATTGCCTACCACACTCGCATTTTTTAACCTTTTTATACCTTAAGCAAGTAAAATTACACTTCTGGTGGTCTTGGAATACAAACAGTTTAAAATAAAGTCCCTAGCAATAAGTATACTTTGCTTGCCTAGCTGTAATAGTAAAAAATTTTTCAGTTGAACATGGACACATTCTTTTCCTGTTCATTGTGGAGAACTAATTTATTAGTAATAAAATCCACCCACTGTGTGTTTCTTGCTAATCTGTGTACTTAAAACACTCTCTGCTACTGAGAGGGACTGAGTTGTTACTCTAAACCAGCCTAGGAATATTTTCCACCATTATTCTGAGGAGGAATGACAGGAGATGTATATTTGTAAATGGCTAACACTGTCCTCCCCCGCCTTCAAGCAAATTGCACACACACAGAGAAATGACAAGGGAAACAATTAACCTTCTAGCTCTTGAATTTTGGCTTCAATTCCCTAAACTAGTTTCCTGCACAAAATCGACATGTGGAAAGAATAATCCATGGTGACCAACTTGCTGAGGGTTGTGGAAAACTGGGGTGTGCAGCACAGCAAGCCCTTCCCAGAGATCTGCTGCCACACAGACCTCAGCGAACGTGCACCACAGAAGCAGCACCACGTCCTTCCCAGGCACTCTGAAAAACTTCAGTGTTTAATCACTGACCACCTCTTCCCTCCCACACTAAAGCTAAATAAACCCTTTTTCTTTTTTTTAAAGAAAAAAAGACAAACTACAAATGTATGCAATAACTTAAAAGTCATGCTTTAGTCTTGAAGGCATGCAACTCCACCACATGGCCCGCCCTAAGGCCTCCTCTGGGTACTGGCACCATTTCTATCAGGAGACAATCCATTTATTTTAAGACACAAGAGCGTGTTGTTTAAACCTACAACTTTTCTTTCAGTTTGAAGCAGCCTTATTAAGGCAAAATCCTATCAGTAACAACTCCCTATTCATGAAACATCTTAGAATTTGAAAATGAAGTGATGAACAGTACTTCATTAAAGTACTTATTAAAGAACTCCCTTGCTCATTAACAAAAAAATAAAATAAACCTGCAATTACCTTATACCAGATCCACTGTTTTATGATCACAGTTCCTTCCTGAAGAAGCAGCTACTCTCGAAAGTGCTGTCTGTATATAATTTTAGGTCAGTACTTTGCTCTACTATTATAAAGTATTTTAGGAAGTGTAATCTGTAATTACTAAATATCTTACAAATTTGCAGGGTTTTTTTCTTGTAAATATCTTATTTTCCTGTATTTTGGAGATAGCAAAACACTGTGTTTCCCCCAACAGGCGAGTGCTATTCTCTCCTGCTCTGTCCAAGCATACTGACAGCCAGTAGGTTAGTACCTCCAGCACACAGACCTATGTTACCATGGTCCATTCACACTGCAGTAAAAGAACTGCTCTCAGTCACTTTTGTAGGCACTTGGGCACCAATAAATTTTAATGCACGTTGCTGTTGCAGCTCATGGCTGGTGCCTCCCTAGCTCCTTTGGTTTTTCAAGCTCCATGAGATGCCTATCTCAATCCTATTAGGCAGGAATAGTGTTCTCCAAACACTACTACAATAAGCTGCGCAATCACCAATTTCCATTTAGAGCTCTCTACTGAAGTTTTCTCTCTTGTTCAGGCAAACACTGGGCTCAGTATGATTACAATCCATCTGTGCATATATCTGGTAGAAAAGTTATTTCCTCTTAGAGGTAGTTATATTTATTTAGCTGTTCCAGTACAGCTGCTCCAAAGCCATTTGGAGTCCAAAAGCATGCTTTTCTGATGTTGCATTTCCCAGTGAAATGCCTCAGCTGCTGAGCAAGAGCCCAAGTGATAGCCTGAAGAAATATTATCTCTCAAAGGGCTTGTGTCCACGCTGCAGCTGAGCTCACCGGTCTCCAGAGTCATGAAGCACAGGCTGCACTCTGGAACAGGCACCAGGCAGCTCCCCCTGCCCTCACAGGCAGCCCAGCATGCCCCGACCTGTGGCTGCAGCAGCTGTGACACTCAGTCCCCAACCTCCATTAATTTAGGCCCACCCAGGCTCAGGCAGGCACTGAACACCCCGGCAAAGGCAGGCAAGGCTATCGCCGTGTGCAGCACAAGCACAGAGTCCTGCACCCTGTCCAGCAGGGCATAAAAGGCATCCTGGAACACAGTCACTTCATTTGGGTCTTGGATAAGGATTTCACAATTATTTCTTTTTAACATACAGCCCCTTCTGTTGTTTATACTACGTATTCTGCACTTCTACAAGCAGTGAATATACACTGCTGCTTTCTCAACTTCTGCATTGCAAGGAAAGCAAGCTCCCTAACATGATACATTAAAAAGTCTAACGCTATCACAATGTTTAGACTTCCTTAATGGGGAAGATCTTTTTCTGGTTTATTTTGATATTAAAAACCCCCATACACTGCTGCTGACAAGCCTCAAGAACAATCCTAAAACAAATTCTCTCTCAACTGCTTTAATCCTCAACTTCCAAGAGAGGCAATGCTTTCAATGAAATTAAGGCTGTAACATATTTATATCTTTTGTTTGGTAAGAAGAAAAGATTAATGCTATTTGCAAGCACAAATTGCTTATTGTTGTGACTTCAAACAACATCCTTTATCATTAACTACTTGTATGCTATCTTGGCCATACATTACACCTATGCTGTATGTATATATGCATATATTTACATGATTACACACACTGCAGGTATGAAGAATTTCTTCCATCTAAAGTGGTTCTTAAGCAATTTACATAAATGTTTTTTCTTAAAATAAGGATTTATCGCCACAAACAAGCAAGCATTACACAAAACAATCTGATCAAATTACAAAGGCTCTAGCACATTAATAGTATCTTTGCAATCATCAAAGAACTGTTAAAACACACTCCCTTGTTTAAATTTTGAAATAAAAATAGTTATGTTGCTTTAAATGTTATTTTAAAAGATGCATCAAGAACCTCAAAGTTTTTTCACCTTTACTGTTCAAGGTGTTTGTAGCTGTTAAACCTGTATTTAAGGTCATCTACAAAGGAGAGGGGAAAACATACTTTTCAGCTGGCTATATTTTAATATTTAAAAGATACTGCAATGGTATTCTTAAAATTAGGCACATCTTATCTGAAATGCTAGACGAAAGTTATAAATTTATTAAGTTGAAAATTAGCACTGAGAGTACTGAGAAAAAAAAGAATTCACTGTATTAACATCCCTTCCTTCAATTAAGATGTGAGAGTCAAGACAAATTTTTCCAGCAATTGTATTTAATAATAGTAAGGGACTGCGACTGTTGTCACAGATAAGCTGACATTGTTACAGACACATGAGTTTTCCAGACCTTCCTTTTATTAAAAGGGGAAGAAAAAAAAAACACAACCAAAAAACCAAAACAAAAAAACCCACCACCACTTCTCTTTACAATTTAAAAAAAAGAAAGTCCTGCAATGCCGGTGTGACACTCCAAGTGAATTGTGTGAATGAATAAAGGGATATGGAATAACTAAGACAACTGTAACTTTACAGTAAGACAGCTGCAGGTAATATTAAGCAAAATGCTTCGAAGTTATTTATTTCTAGCAATGAAGCTGTTTTCAACTAAACTGACAATGCAGTTGAGAATTTCTGAGGGTGCCAGAGTACTGAATATTAAAAGCCAAGAGAAAACCAACTTTCTTCCACAATAAATCCCCCACTTACTCTATGCAAACTTGTATCAACTCTCCAAATCAGGACTGTAAGTGGCAGCTAGAAGGAACACACTACAAGGAAGCCTTCCAGGTTTTAGGCTCATGCACTATTCTAAGGGGTACTGGCTTTGAGTAAATCAGTCACGAACAGAAAATGTACAACAGAGAGCAAATTTTCCACAAGATTTTGCAGTTGTTACTGTCAATTTTTGATTCTGTCTGCTGGGTGTCTCTATCCACATAGTGCAAAAGTAGTATCAGTGTCATACAAAATACAGCTGTGCTTTTGTACATAAATACAAGTTCTTTCAGCTCCTTACTTGCTTGTAACCCAATGTCACCTGTGTGCAAGACTGTTCTGTCTTTTTTATGTTGCAGCCTTTTGTGCCCAGGACCAATTCTGAATCCAAGCTATAGCTGTTCCCAATGAAGGGTATTACATAAAAGACAACAAACAAGAAATCTATCACCAAATAATTTTTCCACCTTTTACAAGCACAAAACCCTCATACTCTTCAAGCATGATGTGTTAAGCCATTTTGTGTTGACAGAATAGATTTTCATTAAAATATACCAACACTATGCAAAAATGTTCAGGGGGAAAGCAAAGGGTTAAAATCTTCACAATAGTTGCTGCAAAGAAATAGTAGCAAGTAACTTTGACAAAATATTCACTAAGTCTCTTGCATTCAAAGCTTTTCCCTTTCAGATGGGGTCACTATGTCCTGCCAATTCATGAGTTCCCAAAAATAAACCAGTTGAGTAACTAAAGATGTCAATAGATTTTCACACTGCCTCCATGCATCCAAACTGTATGGCTCAGGCAGTTACTTGTAAACAGCCAGACATCCTATACTTAACCTAGAGCACTTTCCCAAGCAAATTCTGTCACTCAAAATTACTCTGTTATAGCTGTCACTGAATACAGAATATCCTTCCACCTCCAAACTGTACTCTCATAAATCAAGTCACTCAGAAAGAACTGTCTTCTTAAAATGCTTTTTAGCACACAGCAAAATTAAGCAGTTCTATTCATCTTCACAATAAAAAACCACACTAGAGCAGCTGAGAGATGTAAAAAATGCCCCGAACCCACGCTCCAAGGGAGAAAGTTGATCCACCACTTTCATTCCTTCCATCTTTTACCTTTTCAATGACACTGACATAATTACCCAACTGAGAAACTGAGAAGTATGAAGTAACTCTGCATAAGGGCCAGACTGAAATCACGTAAGTGCCCAGAACCAGGGAGATGATAATTTTGTTCACTGACAACACAATTTAAAGCCAAGTAAGCAACCTGGCTACAGAAAAAATCTAGTCAATCCACTCATAGCACCAAGCCTGACGGAGTTCAAGAAGTGTTTGGACAACACTCCCAGGCACATGCTGTGATTCTTGGGGTGTCCTGCACACGGTCAGGAGTTGGACTCGATGATCCTGATGGGTCCCTTCCAACTCAGCATATTCTATGACTCTGGGAATCTGTTCCACATAGAAAGTGGTGACTCATTTCTAGAGTGCAATCCAGAAGCCTCAGTTCCACATCTCCAATTTCTACAACAAACATTTTGGGATTAAGTACCTCACAGATACTTAATCAAAAATCAGCCTTTTAAATCACAATGTCCAGGGAAAAGCCAGTCAAAAGGGCCCATAGATGATGTATATAGGCAAACATGTATCTGCAGCTTGATGAAAAAAGTCACTATTCTACCCAAGGCCTAAGTGTCTCTATCTGCTGGAGGTCCACAGAGGGTGCCAGTAACCATTTCTGAACAGCAAAGTCAGCTCCTTCTCAAACACAGTAGGTGTGAGAGGGTTTGAGCTCCTGTACAACGTCTGCTGACAAAATACCCAACTGCTGAGATGCAAATTCAGATTCCCCTTCGTGGGGCAAAATCTCCATTCCCACTCACATTATGCCACCACTTGTTAGGTCAGAGCATGGTTCTGCAGCCTCTTGGCTGAAGACAATTACCTCACCTTAAAGTGAGGATGATAACAAGGCACAGATGTAAATTGCTTTTCAGCAAGTGACCTTGCAGGAAAGGGAGAAAGCTGTAAACAGTTTTGTTGGGTATCCTATGGCACCAGAAAACACTTCCTCCCTGAATAGCATTTTATTGCCTTCTCTTTCAAGTCTGCCTGTCTTTAGTCCTACTTATCCTTTAGTTGTCTAGGAATTTGTAGATGCAAGTGTGGACTTCTGTATTAGATGCAGGAAATTCCATGACTAGAAGACCTAATGGGTCTTCTGGGTGGGGACAAAGAACTTGCCTTGTTCTAGGCTCACAGTATCTTGCTGCTGACCATTTTCCTTTCAGTGTAAGCAGCTTGTTTTGCCTAAGCATGAATAAAAGGTTCAATGAAATCATAAATCATCACTTCCCCTTAAGGGTGGGATGTCACAGAAAGAACAATAAAAGCATTTCAGGCTCCTGAAAGAGATTAAAAGCAAGATTTTATTTAATATTTTAAAAGGCTACACAAAGACATTGCCTCTTACAGGAAGAGTATGATCTTAAATGTTTTAACCCAGTTAATATATTAGAAAGGTCCCCCTAACTTCAATTTCTAGGCTATATTCCTGAAACAGACCTCCATAAGAACTGCTGGTACAGGCCCAATCACAGCATCACAACTTCCACTGGAAAATCAGACCCTCAAATTTGTTTTTGACAAAAGGGACACCCCCCCATAGATCACTTAGCCTTCCAAAGGTCCAAATGTAGGCCGCACCTTTGTTATGCATTATTCAAACTAAAATGGTAAAAACCTACAGTAAAACCATACTGCCTCAGAATATGAAAGTAAAACTGTAGACTTACCCATACCATGTAGCCTGAGAGTGGGTGCAGTCTTTTCTGTTAATGCTCACGATGTGAAGTGTAGAAGCAAATCATCTTATGCAGATTTGAATTATTCTCAAAAACCCACTTCAGTAGATTTCTGCCTAGACTTTTGATAAGAGAATATAGAACCCTAGATTTTTTTTGCTTCAAGAAATTATCTTTCTGTATTTGACACCAAACAGTTGCTGCAAACAGTAGTGCCATCTCTGCTCTTTAGCTGAGTAACATGTGAACCAGTTCAAGCATTGCTTGTTTGCTTTCTGTCATACACTCCTTGAACTATGCTATTTTGGTAGTATATGGACTTTGGAGCGCATTTACAATTTGAGATCAAAATTCAAGTATAGTTCAAATACTAATATATCTCATGAAGGAAGCATTAAAAGCTTCTAAATCTAAGTATCTTCCTACCTTGGCACGTATGTGTGTGTGCATGAGGAGGTTTGTTTGTGGGTTGCCTTTTAAAATCAAGAAGTTTTGCCCTTTCATCTAAGTATCATTCTTCCATAAACATCAACAGTAACTTGACAGTGCTAAAACAACAGAATATTGCTGTTCAGGATTGGAACAGATTACGGATTTATCACCACTGGGAAAAACAAAACAAAACACTTCTGTTTAAAAAAAGGAAAAGCCATTCAATATCACTTTAGTCAGAACAGAAGCAGCAGTATCTTGACAACATGGGCGTTTTAACATCAACTCCAAGTATCAAATACACTGTCCCTTTAACCAAATATCCATGTACAGGTGGTCAAGCAATTGTTGGTGTTGAGAAGTATTTGGGCTTCTGCCCTTCATTAGTCATAGCTTTTGTTTATTACATATTCCTTTACTTCTCCAAAGGCATCTCATGATACAGACTTGAAATATCTTATAAAAATTATGACTGTTCCCAATATTTATCATGTCTCATACAGGATAACATCTAGAGCTTGTCAAAAATTATTTTAAGGAAATAATTCAACTTAAGAGTTTTCCAAGTCTTGAAATCAAACTAAACCATATGGGCAGTCACATTTCCCTGCCAGCTTCACATAGATGAGTATTTGGGATTCTAAACTGTCATCACTGGAACTTCCTAAAGCAATCACAAGGCCTTACAGCTGTGTCTCTCTCTCCTGTCATGAGGCTTTGGCAGTCCTGTGGTTTTGTTCTCAAATGGTATAAAATCGAATTTAAAATAGGAAAATACTTTGCTAAATTATCCTCTGCCCAAGTGTAGTACTTTCCCACAAACACAGCAAACTCTCCTTCAAGGAAGTGCATAAAAGAATAACCAATACATCATGTAGAAAGAAATAAAGCCTGACATTAAAGCAGTTTAATGATGAATGATTCAGTTAAAATCCCAAGAGTATTGTTAATGTATGGCACTTTGTTTTGCTTTCTTTTTGATGTGTCTAAAGGTGACTGCTCAGGAGCAAGAATCTGAACGTATACTGATATTATAAAACTGCAAGAATAGTTGGCTTGCATTACTATAAAAGTCTATACAATAATGCAATTCATGTCAAACTGCCAGGAGACATATGCAGGAGTTCAAAAGGAGATGCTCAAGGAATCCTAAGTGTACACAGGCACAGCAGATAAGGCCGCACCTAAGCATACATCATGAAGTCAAGTTTGAAATCACGCAACATCCCGAAGCAACCTGGGATGCACTTTTACCTATGAACTACACCATAACAAGGCAATTTGGAGATTATTCAGACTTCTGGACCTAGTTTTGACTTTGGACTTCATCACAACGCACACTGCAGGCAAGGTGACAAGCATTTCAGCAAGCCCGAGGCCCTGCCACAGGCAGCTGCAGAGAACAGATTCTAGTTTACCCATGCTGAAGGGAAGCAGACCATCTGGCAGCTGGAAATCAACTAAACAACACTGTGCCACTACCAGGCTGCAAAACAAAACCAGTATTTCAAGAAGTCCTTTCAGTTAAAAGCCCTTGATTTAAAAAAAAAAAACAAAACCAAAAACAAACCCAACCAAAAAAACCAACCAAAAAACCCAAACAAAGAAAAAAACCCAACCAAACAACCAAGCAAATAACAAAAACATGAATTAACTTTGCAATCACATTTCACGCATGTTTTGGTCAGTATAGCTCTAGAAATACCAAAAGTAACATTATCAAAGGCAACAAATTAAGATAAATCCCAAAATTTAGTATGATATTCAAGCTTGAAATAATACTACAAACAGTCAGAAAACTTAGAAAAAAATTTTTGAGAAAATGAACAAAACTTCATAAACAGTACTCTAGCATCACAAGAAAAAGAAATATTTGTTCTCGGGGGAACTGATGTACAAAATGAGATATTTAAGGGTGTATTAACAGAACAGTGCATGTTTACATATAAATATACATACACATTTAATTCTTTCCAAAGTAAATGACAAGACGATAGATTAAGATATATTATTGCACTGTAAACCATTCCTATTAGCAAGCTATAATGGGGAAAGCCAAGCAACTGAGAACCAATTTTCATGTGAAAAGATAACATACAGCAAAGAAAAAATAAAAGATGAATACCGACTTGATTCCACTTCCTGTCTCTTTACATCCCAACACTGAACATGTAATGAATCAGTAACATATATCATAAAAAAAATATCGGAACTGTTTCTCAGTTTCCTACTTCAGTTGCCAATAGCACTTAACTTATAGAATCACAGAACATGATGAGTTGGGAGACCCATCAGGATCATCAAAGTCTAACTCCTGGCCCTGCACAGGACATCCCAGGAATGACACCATGTGCCTGAGAGCACTGTCCAAATGCTCCTTGAACTCTGTCAAGTGTGGTGCTCTGACCACTTCCCTGGGGAGTCTGTTCTGGTGCCCAACCACCCTGTGGGTGAAAAGCTTTGTCTTGATATTCAGCCTTAACCTCCCCTGACTCCACTCCATGGTGTTTCCTTGAGTCCCGTCACTGGCCACGAGAGTGAAGGATCACTGCTTGCTTGACCCTCTGCTTCCCCTCATGAATTTCAATCATTACCAATTCTTAAGTCAAACTATATAGAACTTTAAAAATTTACTTTCATTAATTAATAAAGAGCAAAAAGGAAAGCATTATTCCATGCTTTGCTGTAGACCTTTAAAAAACAAACAAAAATTAGCACACACAAATCTAGCTTTTCCCAGTTTTCAACTTCTTGATAAACACCAGCTGTCAATTCAACAAAGGGCATTCGTATGAATTTACTCATACATAAAGAGAATATTAATTTTTGGGATATGTACATTTCAAAGAATGTATGGGCATCTTCCATATTGTATACATAATAATGAATCATATTAATTGAAGCCCGGTTATCTGTGGTTGTCAGTTGCACCAAATACGATAAAAAGCATTAACACAGCCAGAAAAGCAAAGAATTAATTACCAAGATTATCTCTGCATCCCCATTTGAACAGTTGCTCCTAAATACCTGGATCATGACAGCATTCAAAATGCATGTATTCACATTTTTTCCCAGTGTACAGAGTACAGCTTTAACTCATAACATTTTGTGTGTTTTTCAGTCGCTGGAGTTATCAGCGGAGCACTGAGAAGGGGTACAGTTGGAGACCATTCAGAAACAGAAGTTATGCAAAGCAGTGTGAAGTGTATATTGAGCACCCTCATGCTGCAAACACATGCTATTTATGCACTGGGAGCTGCTGTAGCTGCCAAGGAGCTTCCATGCGGAATGCACATTGCTGGTATGCAGCTACAAAAATTTAAATTATTACTTGGCCAACTACTCCTTCAGGGTACCTACATAATGCATGACAAAGATTTCTTGGTTTGAATGCTCAAATCACACTAAAGGGAATGTGTGATTCAAAGTACGAACAACTCCAATCCGACAGACAGCTCTCTGCCACACTTCCAATTATTAGGAAGGTCCTCGGGATGATATTTCCTTGAATTAGCAGTACATTCCTCCTATTTACAAATTGCTCACTGACAAACCTTCCCTTTGGTTGTGACTCATAAGCTGTGGCTTGCCTGTGCCAGAACTTGCAGCTTTTTGGACATGTGTTGCAAAACCTCGCCACCAGAGCTCCTGCCTCCCTCACCTCCCCATTTCACACAATGAACACTCAGAGAAAAGTGGTTTATTTCTCACTTTATGTCACTTGGAATTTAACTAACTGCACTGGAGACAACATACAAATTTACTATATTTTAGCATAAACTGTAATTTACTGCAACCAATACTAAGATTTTATGCAATGTTTCAGACAAAAAGAAAGAAAAAAAATCTGGTTTGTTGGTTGTTGTTGTTGACATTTTTTAGAAAAGGTGAAACAACGAAACTGAGCTCTTACCAACATCCTCATTCAACCATTCCATCAGTAGATTAAAAAAGTGGCTGCAAAATGTTTACCTAAGCTCAACAGAAAACTAGCTAATGAGCAGAAACTCCTCAAGAACTGCTAGGCGTGTAGAAAACATATCCACCTCTGGAAACGGGGAGACAGGCTAGGCAGACTCCCGTTCTGATTCATGGCAGTCACTCTTGTCTCCTTACAGGCCTGGACACATCTCCTCACACACACACTGTCCTACCACCATCACCAAGCTGCCCATTTCCAAGGAAAGGCTGCAGGTCCTCCATCAGAGGCAACTTAAGGGATTACTTAGCAGCTTGACAGAACAGTGTCATGGAGGGGATGACAGGCTTGAAAATACCTCTTACAGTTCTTCGGCCACCACTGACAGGTGACAGTAAGTGCGAAAATGCAAAAACATAACTAACATCTGGAACGTTTATGCAGGCTCTCAAAAAGCTTATACTGTGGTACAGCTCTCACCATTTCATTTTAACCCTACTCTCATGCACTTGGATGGGTTTAAAGGCTAGCAGGGCTACGCCTCCGTTTTCCTAACATGCACACAAACGTATATATATCTATGACTAATTTCACTGAGTACCTCAGGACGACTCAAGGACATGCAAATTACCTACTCCTTTGTACACAAACCTGAAGAATCCTGGCCTAACACTTTCTCTCCTACCACAGAGGTTGTGAAATCAAAAGACTTCACGTAAGGAATGACTATACTATATCACTACCACAAATGATTCAAGGAATCTTTAAGCACTATTCCTGTTTTACCCAGAGGTAATTTTGACATTAAAACACCCAGTATAAGACAGATTGACAAATCAGTCAAGACATGAATTAAAAAAAAAAAAAATCTGTAAGTACCTCACAGTAATTCACAGATTAACATATATTCATTTTCTACAAAAAGAAAATGCTCCAATAAACTTATAGAAGGATCACTATGAAAGTGGCCTTGTGCTGTGGTTCATTGTTAAAAAAACAAAAACCAAAAAAACCCGAACAAACAAATCACCACCATCAGTACATCTGTACATTCTTCATTAACAAAGCTACATACATTTGATGTGAAGCATTTTGTTGACAATCTGACAGAACTACCAATAAGATGATCTGTGTGCTCAGCTAAAATATGTTCTACTTGAATACCAAGCAATTTTAAAGCAGCTGTCCATTTTTCCATTTCTCATCACAGTACTCAATATACTTCAGAAGCCTTTGTGGCATTTATTAAGACATCAGCAGTGATGGCTAAAGATAACATTTCTAGAAATTTGTCTCTAATGTTAGAAAGGCAAATTTTTCAGTACCAGATCTGAAATCTTTTCGGTCTGATATTTCATGGATTTCAAATACTTCCAAAACTAAGCTGATTAAAATAACAGGCAACCAGCACTTCTGAAAAACAAATCTTAGGGGCCTTAAGTTATACCCTCAAGAGCTTTGGCATAATTATGTTGACCTTTCAAAGTCTCAAAGGCTTGCTAATACAGTGTCAGTGGCACACATTCCCAAAGCCTCATACTATCCCTCAGTCAACACTGCCTACAAGATCACTGACCAAGATCCAAATCTAGTTAAAGTTGAAGCAGCATGCTCTGGTCTAGCAATCCTTTCTAAGCTCTTATTTTTTTGTGGCCTCACACAGAAACTCTCCTCAGTGCTCTTCTCTCCATTTCCAAGCAAGTCAGCTGAACTGCAGTTGCTTATTTTAACAGAGGTCTTCTCACACGAGCACACAAGAAATTAGACCAGAGCCAAAATTACACTAAACCTGCAAGAGTGTTAGCAAACCTGCTTGATTTCCACCTGCTGCATAATCACTTTAGAAACATGAACCCAGAGATTCAAGGAGCTTTCAATTTCTGTCTGCTGTGATTTCAAAGACTACTCGCGGCATTTCTGCTGAGTATTTCAGGTCTATGACTTCTGTGACCAGCCTCCTTCCACCTCTCCCCACCTCAATTCTACGACGAACTCAAAGACAAACGTGGCAGTTCAATGCAGAATACGTTCTCTTTTTAGCATTTGCAATGCAAAACTAGGTTTTGTTCGGTACAGAAATCTTTCACAATGGCCTGTGTATATATATTCGTTCCAACAATGCTGTTCTATGCAATCACTCTGTAATTACACACAGTCATAAAGCTGCTGCTGTTGCTGCTTGGAACTGCAGTCTCGCCCTCTAAACAACCTAATATCAGTGTCCGCATTAGGGCAATTCTTTTCTCTCTTCCCCTCCCTTAACTGCTTGCTCCAGTACAGATGGCCTTTACACTTCGCTTAAAACATGTAGTCGGAATCAAATCATTATTAAAAAAGTAAGCTGTTTTAAAGAGGATGCAAAGTAAATCTCTGTTGAGCAAACAGAATATTTCGCTAATTCTGCAAGCAGCAACCACACAAGACTTTACAAACCCAAAATAAATCCTGCTTACGCCTGTTAAAAAAAAAAACCCGTAAGTATTATATAAGACACTCACATACGCGCGTAGGTGTATTGTCAGCTTTTACTGCTAAACTGCAACGAATCGGTCCCTTGCAGTTGCTGCCAGAAGAGAGCTGTACACTCGGGAGCACGGGATTTTCAGAAATTATCTAACAAATTCCTCCCCAGCCCCCTCCCCTGCGTCTAGCCCAGCAGAGCGATCCAGCCCCGGCCGAGGCTGGGCGGCTCTCCCGCACACGATGCCGGGCTGCCCCGGGCCGCCACGCAGCAAGGAGCAAGGAGAACTACCCCCGACCCAAGCCAGCCCCCCAGACCGTCCCCGCGCAGCTCACCCGGGCACGGACACATCCCGGGCGCGCTGCCGCAGCCCCGCAGAGCCGCCTGCGGAGCGCTCCAGCAACTCCGCGCAGGGCAGCGCAGGGTAGTGCAGCGCAGCGCAGCAGGCGATGGCTCAGCAGCCCCGCCGGGCCCCCCGCAGCAGGCGGGCCGGCAGCAACGCTGCCACAGCCACAGCCTCGGCCCCGGCCCCGGCCCGGGCGCGGAGCCAGCCGCCCTCGTCACCTCCGCAGGTACTCCTGCTCCTCATCCTGCACCCAGCACCCGCAGACAAAGCACGCACCGCCACCCCCACCCCCCCAAAAGAAAAGCCCCAGG
>WBMV01003883.1:1227818-1292146 GCA_013396655.1 Campylorhamphus procurvoides | reverse complement strand
AAGCAAATCGTGCAAATAAAAAAAAAAATACTCAAGGCGCGGAAAGGAGGAGAGGGAAGAAAGAGAAGGTGCTTGCTCACCTGCGCAGCGAGGCACGGCGGGCGCCGCGGGGGACGCGCAGCGGCTCTTTGCAAAGGGGGGCGGGGGGCAGGAGAAGGGAAAAAAAAACCCCAAACTTTGTTTCTTTCTCTCCGGGACTCAGGGAAGGCGTCACTTCCTAGTGCGGTCAACGGGGAGGCTCCCGGGCCCGGGCTCCTCAACTCCTCCTCCTCCCGCCTTCCTCCTCCTCCTCCCCCCGCGGCGCAGGTCCTCGCCGGGCCCCAGCGCCTCTTCCCGGCACGGCCTCGGCCCCCTGCCCTTGTCCACAGATCTCGGCTTGACCTTCTGCACTCGGCAGGGAAGGAGGGGAAATCCCCAGCGAGCGAGGCCCGGGCAGAGAGTTTGCAGCACTGATTTAGAAGCCAAGCCCTGCAAAACACCGCCGTGTCCAACACCTGGCGGAACGCGCCGCTTTGATGCCGCGAGTTCAGTACCCAGCATGATCAGGCTTCATGACCTTCCTCTCTCAAGAAAAACAAACTAACAGCTTTCATTTTTAAGGAGCCACTTATACCAGGGGAAAACATGTTTTTCTGTTTCCACCTTTTGGTCCCTTTTTGCTCAGCTTTTTCAGAAGAAAAAGTGGAAAAACAGGGAAAGGAGGAGGAATTTTTGTTTAATGCAATCCTCAGGTCATGTCTATGCTCTTAGCTATTTTACCAAACAGCTGAAATGTACTTTCACAAGAACACATACTACTGAGGTTTCTAAAAACGTTCAGCTCGTCTGCTGGAATATGGCTTCCTCTGTTGCCTTGGTCCGAGAATAAAAAACACACGCTGGCATAAGCAGGCATGCTACTCTACCCTACTAAGGCAGGAAATAAAGAAGCTGCTTTGTCATTGCTCCCTCTGTAGACTGCTCTTGTTGCTCGCGTTTGTTCACAATCAATGAAACTTTTAGATTATAAAATAACCTTTGGACAGCATTCACAGATTAGACTCACATTCAGTGAAACATGCCATGCAACATGTAAATGCCAAACATTGTTCTCTAACGTGCACATTGCCACGTGTTTACCTTCATCCCGGCTCAGATCAGTGCACAAAGTAGCATGGCTGCTTTTTGTTTTTTTCAGACCAGCAGGGCAGTTTCCCTTCCAGCATGTATTGCTCTATAGAGTGAAAGACAGAAGTAATTTTTGCACTGCTCGCTATAGTTTGCATTTCTTTCACAATAGTTCCTGCACAACTTTTTACCAGGGAAGCTCGAGATATGTGGAAACAGAAGTACAGAGAAGTGACTTGTCCATGACTACAGGACTTATCAGATGCATAACCAGGTTTCTCTGATGAGTCTCAGGTCAGTAGTCTAATTACCACACCCAATCTTTTCCTGTCACGGTGCAGAGAATAACAGTGAGACACATGGAGGTGAAGAGCAAAATAGTAACCACAGGTACTACTGGTAAAGTCNACCTGCGCAGCGAGGCACGGCGGGCGCCGCGGGGGACGCGCAGCGGCTCTTTGCAAAGGGGGGCGGGGGGCAGGAGAAGGGAAAAAAAAACCCCAAACTTTGTTTCTTTCTCTCCGGGACTCAGGGAAGGCGTCACTTCCTAGTGCGGTCAACGGGGAGGCTCCCGGGCCCGGGCTCCTCAACTCCTCCTCCTCCCGCCTTCCTCCTCCTCCTCCCCCCGCGGCGCAGGTCCTCGCCGGGCCCCAGCGCCTCTTCCCGGCACGGCCTCGGCGCCCTGCCCTTGTCCACAGATCTCGGCTTGACCTTCTGCACTCGGCAGGGAAGGAGGGGAAATCCCCAGCGAGCGAGGCCCGGGCAGAGAGTTTGCAGCACTGATTTAGAAGCCAAGCCCTGCAAAACACCGCCGTGTCCAACACCTGGCGGAACGCGCCGCTTTGATGCCGCGAGTTCAGTACCCAGCATGATCAGGCTTCATGACCTTCCTCTCTCAAGAAAAACAAACTAACAGCTTTCATTTTTAAGGAGCCACTTATACCAGGGGAAAACATGTTTTTCTGTTTCCACCTTTTGGTCCCTTTTTGCTCAGCTTTTTCAGAAGAAAAAGTGGAAAAACAGGGAAAGGAGGAGGAATTTTTGTTTAATGCAATCCTCAGGTCATGTCTATGCTCTTAGCTATTTTACCAAACAGCTGAAATGTACTTTCACAAGAACACATACTACTGAGGTTTCTAAAAACGTTCAGCTCGTCTGCTGGAATATGGCTTCCTCTGTTGCCTTGGTCCGAGAATAAAAAACACACGCTGGCATAAGCAGGCATGCTACTCTACCCTACTAAGGCAGGAAATAAAGAAGCTGCTTTGTCATTGCTCCCTCTGTAGACTGCTCTTGTTGCTCGCGTTTGTTCACAATCAATGAAACTTTTAGATTATAAAATAACCTTTGGACAGCATTCACAGATTAGACTCACATTCAGTGAAACATGCCATGCAACATGTAAATGCCAAACATTGTTCTCTAACGTGCACATTGCCACGTGTTTACCTTCATCCCGGCTCAGATCAGTGCACAAAGTAGCATGGCTGCTTTTTGTTTTTTTCAGACCAGCAGGGCAGTTTCCCTTCCAGCATGTATTGCTCTATAGAGTGAAAGACAGAAGTAATTTTTGCACTGCTCGCTATAGTTTGCATTTCTTTCACAATAGTTCCTGCACAACTTTTTACCAGGGAAGCTCGAGATATGTGGAAACAGAAGTACAGAGAAGTGACTTGTCCATGACTACAGGACTTATCAGATGCATAACCAGGTTTCTCTGATGAGTCTCAGGTCAGTAGTCTAATTACCACACCCAATCTTTTCCTGTCACGGTGCAGAGAATAACAGTGAGACACATGGAGGTGAAGAGCAAAATAGTAACCACAGGTACTACTGGTAAAGTCGTTTTGTTTGTTTTTTTGGTTTTTTTTCACAACCACAGATATCATTTGACGCAACACTGTCTCAAGAGGACCTCTGAGGAAAACCCTTCATAATACCAATAATAGCTTTGCTCTTCTAAACTTCTGCTTAGACAGGAACAATAGGTAAATAACTATATAAATCAATAAAAAAGAATATTCACAGGTGTTCACAAATTACCTAATATGTAAACCAAACATAAATAGTTGAACATATAATGACTAGCTGTAGTCAAAGGCATACAGCCCATTTGCTTAATTTGCTCTAATAAAGATTGAAAAAACAGATTCCATAAAGTGGAGTTATTTCCTCTCTCTTACAAGATGTTAGGCAATCAGTGTCTCCCATGAAGCACATCAGATATTGATAATAATGAAATTGCTTATCTCAACTTTCCCTGGGTGGGGAAAAAAAAACCCAAAAAACAAACAACAAACCCACATGCCACTAGTCTTCTATGACTGTAAATCATGTTGTAACAGCAAAGTGTATCTCTTCCTTCCAGACAGAACAAATGCATGTTGTACTTCACCTCTTTGGAGGTTGAGAGCAAAATGATGAGCAGAGTCTTGGGTTTCACAATACATAATCACGTAACAGCAGGAGGCAATGGCAGAAACGTCATCATCTGGCTACAGAAGCTAACATTGCACAGACAGGGGACTGTGGTTTCTACCCTGCTCTAGGAGACACTTAACATTGTTGATTTTGATAGTTGCCTCCTAAATAATGTATAAGGTTGATAGGAATCCGGCTGAGCCAAAGACAACATAGTAACCACAAGGACAAAGCTGAAACACACTATAGGATGCAAAATCTTTAGGAAAGGATGGTCTTATTTCCTAAACATACCAAATAGGATAAGAATAAAACCAAGCAAGCTGGTAGGTACACCAACTAATTTATAGATCTAAAATAGAAGAAGCACACTTCAAAGATACCATGGTGTTTACAGAACTGTATGTTACTGTTTATCTTACTGAGCAATAAAAGTTTTATGAAGTGCTTTGTAAGGATTTTACCATTATACACTCTTCAATTGTATCTCTATTCCTCACATTACACAGTCCTTACATCTTCTCTGGAACCAGCCATCATAATTTTCTTCTTTTCAGTAGCAGCTTTTGCTATGCTTTTAAAATTTTTTTCTTTCTGCTTTTCTCAGCATAATCTGAGACTGCACAATGGCTGCACTTCTGTCAGTTTTACAGTAACAAAACTTAATACATATGCATTCCCTGTTACGTCATTATTTTATTGCTGCATTGAAGGAGGAGATTGGAAGATTTCCTAGCTATCACCATATAAGATCTTAGGTCTTTGGCTTGTACAGACACATCTTGTAGTGTAACAACATCCACTCATATCATTAATAAACTGGATTGTACTGAGTCAGAATTTGGATTAAAGACTATGCTTTACATACTTAGGTTTGCAAAACCGGGCCACAGGCTCAGTAGGTGGCACTCTTTCCACCGGGTCAGCCAAGGCCCCCCCTCCCCATCCTCCTTCTAGTCCTCAGAAGTTAAACTAGTGCTCCAGCATGATGAAAGACAATATGGAGCTATTAGTTCTCCCTGAAATTAGGTACAAGATAAAGGTCTTAACCACTATAGCTAGTAAGAAAGTATTTATACTCTTTGTAATAGGAGTTTCAGATTCCAATAAGCCTAAAACTTCCAGCTCATAATCAAACTGAAATTTCCTCTAAAATTTCTACTGGATGTGATATTTATTTAAAAAAATTATTGTCAGCATAAGTCAGTAATGAATAGCTGCAGTGTTTATCGCGTAAATATATCCAATGCTCAAGGCTAGGGCTGCCTCTAGACAAGCTAGAGAATGGACTGACAGGAAGCACATGAAGTTCAACACAGACTAATGCAGAGACCAGACTAACCTTTTGCCATTGCACAGGCTGGGGCCAACAGGCCACCCAGCACCACTGAATAAGATCTGGGGTCCTGGTGGACAGTGTGGTAAACACCAGCCAGCAGAAGACTCACAGCATCCTGGCCTGTATAAAGAAAAGCACAGCTAGGTCAAGGGAAATGACTGTTCCTCTTCACTCATCATTTGGTAGTCTGCATCTGGAATACTGTGTCCAGCTTTGGGCAACTCAATATAAGAAAGATGTTGATGAATTTGAGGCAGTAGAAAGCCAATATGGTGAGGGTCTGGCAGATGTTTCTGCAAGGAAAGGATGATTGAAAGCCTGGCTTGTCTACAGTGGAAAGAACAACAGGTAAGAGAGACTTAATACCAGTCTTCCAGTATCTACAAGACCAGATCTTTTCCTACAAGAGAAGGCAAAACAAGGCCCTTTGAGATACACAGTGGGAGAAACACAACTATCATAAAAATTGAAACAGTGGCAATTTCAACAGCTAGTGAGGATACTAAAGTAATGAGCAATGAAATCTGTTTTCAGTGTTGACTCTGCTTTGAGCAGGAGGTTGAACAGGTGACCTCCCAAAATCCCCTCCAACCTGAGTGATACTATGATTCAAAAAGAAAATCATCTTATCTCATGTAAGAAGTGAATTAAACAATAGTAAAATACTTTGGAAAATTCTCATAGAAAATACAAGTGATTGTATGTGTTTCCAGTTTGATGGGCTTTAGTTTTGAGGTTGTAAATTTAGAAGAACATCAGCCTAGATACAAAGAAGCCCATTCTCTCATAGCCCCCATTTTCCAGCATTATTACAGTAGAAAATTTTATAAAAAAGTTTGTTAGACAAGATCAATTACTCTTTACTACAGAGAAATTTGAATTTTCCCAGTATCAATTTCTGTGCCCAATCTTTGTCAGAATTAAAATTAACAACTCAGGATGTTACATTTGAAATATTATTCTAGGGCACAACTTCTCTTGGGAAACTTGATGCAGACAGATAGAATGTTTGGAAAGAAGAGGGTGCCTTTTTTAAAAGAATTTTCAAAAATAATAAAAAACCCCTGCACATTTATTTTACTCTTCATATCTGAAGTTAAAATTAAAACACTGAGTTTACTTCACTAAGCTGAGCAAGATTCAGCTTCTTTGATCAACTCAGGAAGAAAATACATGTGTTTATTTATAGAGCAAGTGTGTGTAAATACATATGTATACACATCCATGCACACTGTGTCATGAAATGGCTCCCAGAGAACCAGGATGAGACCTTTGTTACATGAGGGAAAGGGAGGGTCACTGTGGTTTAGAGAACAAAACAAAACAAAATTATTCACATGGCTTGAACACTACCAACGGAAGCTCAGACACTGGGGTAGAAAGGCAGTGTAAGAACCTATGAAGTACCAAATTATGTGGAATGCTGAAAACCAAAGTGTTGAACCTTTTTTCCTAATTTTGCTAGGTTGTGAAGTCTTAAAAACACTTTGTAATCCTTTCTGCATTTACTATCACTTTTCTCAGAATCCCACATTATTTGTTCAAACAATAGTCTGTGGTAATGTCGTTCACTGTTCACTACAACTGAGAAAAACACAATATTTGAAGAAGCTAAGTGGTGAGCTGAAGGCCACACAGAGGTTCAATAGCGGAGCTTTGGTAAGATCTAAATGCTCAAGTCCACATGTAAATTCATCTGTCACACTATATTTTTTCTGTATTTTAGGAGCTCAGAACATAGATTGTAATAAACTACAGCATGCCCTCTCACCTAAGTGTCAGTAGTGTACACACACTGTTATAGGACAGCATATGTTTCTTGCTGCTCAACTGACTGAACAATGACACAAGTCTTTCTGAAAATTAGGTTCAAATTACCTTAAGCAGGATGATATTAAAAAAAAACAAAAACAAGACAAACAAAAAACCACTGAAGACAATTTTTTAAAAAGCTGGCTGCAAACTGCCTCTGACTATTTGTTAAATATTTAGAGGTTTTATTTTCTTATCCACTGTGTGAGGAGAACTGTTAAAAAATGAACCAATTAATATATATAATATTCTCTATTAGAACTCTGAAGATGTAAAGCACTGTAAAGTCATTAGCTCTATTTAGCTATTTATCGTTATAATTTAGATAATATAAATACTACTACTTTGGGAAAAGTGCGTGGACTTATAGCTCTCAACAAGATCAAGAATACTTCAGACCAGTGGAAACACTCCTGAAAAACATGGTGGGCAAGAATTATTAAGAACTGCATATTTTTAATGTTCAAATCATTAAATAGTTTGATGGCTACTATTGCCGCAGATTTCTTTTTGGAATTTACTTCTCATTCACCATTACAAGAGTACAACACCCTTTAAAAGAATACACTCTGCTACTACAGGTGTGTATGTGCATCTTTTCCAAAACTTGAAAGTTGTAGAAGTTTGTAGACCTGCTTTCAGGAGCACCTACTTTGATCTCTGTACCACATTAGTTTCACAGTGAATGATTTCTAAAATAGGAGAGTAGTTCTACAGTTTCCGTGAAATTCATAAGCAAAAATGTCCAGAAATCAAAATTATGAGTATGCTGTTTGGAAGTAGATAATCTGATCAAGACTTACATGGGTGACTTTTGGGGAGCACCAAGGGACTGCTCCCCAAGGGCCAGGAGCCAAGGAGATTCTCAAGGTTGGCAGGGCAGAGCCTTTGCCAGCTGGGGCTGGTGCCACTCTCCCCAGTGAAGAAGCAGGGCAGGCCAGGGGGGCAGCCCAAAACCCAGAACATCACACACTCCCAGGGAGATGAGGCTGGGCTGAAGTTAAGGGGGGAAGAAAAATTCACAGGTCAGGGTCAGGATCAGGTGCTGGGCACAGGCACAGCCGCAGTGCAGATGCAGCTGCAGCGTAGCTCAGGCAGAGCCACATGCAAGAACCTCAGCTTAAAGCAGGTCCCAAGAAAATATGGCAGAAACCCTTGCTGAGACTTGTTTTGGCAGACAACTTCCAATAAAGCTGCTTCTGTCTCTTCTTCCCCAAGATAACCAGCTGTGCTTTCTTAGGTTGGCTTTGATCCCAGGCAGAGAAACCCCCTAGAAGCACTGAGAGTCCCAACAACAATAAATGAAAGAATGTATTGACAAACAAATGAAACATGTATTGACAGCATGTACTACGGAGTAAAATACAGCTTGGTTGAATTTAGTGTAATAACAGAATTAAAGACTGGAATTTGAAACAATGGGCTGGAATATTTTTCTTTGTGTAACATTAATGCTATTTACTAGGTATTGGTTTTACAGATGACAATCTAACCTGTTGCCTTAATAGTCTGAGTATACTAATTTCTTACTGAAGCATGCAGAAGTTAATGAATTTGATCATTAGTCTATTTAATAATATAAAAATAAGATTATTTGCACCCTGGACATCAAGAAACTACTCATAAGTAATGGCACATTGTATATAAATATTTGCAGGATTCTGGAATATTTCTATTCTGCCTTATTTTTATGTGCAATTTGTATATATCTATTCATGTATGTGCATATATAGAAGAGCATCCTTAAAGTCATCTCTTATGGAGAACATCAACTAGGAACTGTTTGATACCAGATCAGCTATTACCGGGTCAGAACCACCTGGTGGGGGTTGCGTGTATGTGGGTATGGAGGCGGCAGGGGTGGGTTGAACCTCCTGCAGCTGGGGTGGCATCATATCCCTCATGGCAGAGCCTGGAGCCCACACTGGAAAGCTGCGGAGCAACTGCCAGTCACAAACAGCCCGGCAGAACTCTAACACCCCACAGCTCCTGGAGCCCCTGACCCAGCTTGGATTGGCAGGGACAGTGAGAACACAGCCCCTCACCCTGGTCTGGAGCCCCAGAGTGGCTGGTGGGTCAGAGGCCCTGCCTGGGGGTTTGGCCACAGAGACCAGAGCAGTAAAACCAGAGGCATAGGGGTGGCACGTGTCACGACCCTGCCATCTGGACCTGTGAGAGCTGGTATGCCACAGAATTTCAGTCGTAGCTCTTCCTCCCTCTTTCTCCTTCTCTCTTCATGCTCCCTCTGTTTCTCTTTCTTTGATCCTTTCTTGATGCTTTGGGTGGCTTGGAGCCGGAGGGAGTGGATTTGACATCAGGTGTTGTGGATTGATTGAATACTGATGTGGGTGTTGTGGATTAATATGTGCTGGTTGGTATTGTGGTGGAATATGTTGCCTAGCTTGTGCAGTGCCCTTTCTGAACCTTTACCAAGTTCCCTTATTTTCTCCCCTAAATTAATAAAGAAATCCCTTGGGAACAAGTTTGTGGCTTATTCTCTTGTTGCTATCTTGAGGTATTAAAGAACCCTATATATATATTTTAAAGTAAAACTCTTGGCTGAGCCATGAGCCCAGAGCTCCCAGGGCTGGAGTGTTACAGGAACTCTTTCTGAGCTTCAGTAGCTGATATATTACAAGTAGCAATCTCAAAGCCCATTTCAAATCATTTGACACTTAAAAATCATTCAAGGAGTTTTCAGCTCAAATATGTTTTAGTGACAGTGACTCAGCACTATTGGAATTAAATTGAAACATATGCAGTATAAATCTAGGGGCAGTAGGGGAATCAAAAAGCAAGCATTTGCTAACATCAGGTTCCATAGGTAGCACATGGTACTCTCTCTCATGAGGACCCATTCCTATTCCATCCCATAAATAAATGATAGAAGGGCAGGGAGACATAAACACAGTGGGAGACACCAGCATGTAAGACATATATAACAGGCATGTACCAAATAATCTGCAACCACATAATTATGGACCTCGATGACCTTATCTGTCCCCCTACTCCTTGATCCTTCTTTACTGACACTTCATGCCTGCCTGTGCTGGCAGTTTGAATTGGTGCAAGCCAGGCTGCAGAGTTCTTTCTGTCATCACTATTACACTGCAGTGTATTTGGTAAATTGCTGTGCAATTTTTATTCTTCTCAGATTCATGAGCAAGTTGCATCATACTGATTTCCACACCTGGACTCCAGAAGTATTTTGGCAGTCCTCCTCCAAGATGCCTTTCAATACCTAGTTGTGACCTATGCCAACCAGCTGGTCTGTCTATCTCTATGATCTCTAAATATTCCCTAGTTCTCTTATAAAGTACATAGCATGTTTCGTTATAAAGAAAATTAATTCACTCACTCTTTGTATGTTTATCAGTACAAATCTCATTATAGATTTTCTCATAATAGATTTTCCCCTGTTTTCCTTTCCTTCTGGCTTTTTTTAAGAGAAACCTGGCAACTGTTTTCTTGTCAGTGGGAACTTTAAAAAGCTTGTATTCATAGTGCAATCTACAACTAGACTTACATAGGGCATAAAATGCAATTTCAAAGCAACAGCCCTAGCTAGGATGTGGTATTCCAAGGCAGGAATGCTTCCCAAACAAGGATGTGGTTATATTAATATATTGTCCACTGACCATCTGCACATTATTAGGGTATTTCTGTTAATCAACAGAAACACCTTCATGGCTGCCACAAGATTGCCAGCCTAAGAAAATCGGGAGCAGCAGTTCCAACAGGCAGCAATGATGTCTTTCATCAATCCATCTCAGACATTTTGCCAGTACCCTCAAAACCCTCTCCTGCCATAAACTAAGCATGATCTTTTCTCCCTTGCAAATGCATGCTCCTCCTTCATCTTCCCTCATCCCTACTCCTGCAGAGACTTGTCTAATTCCTTGAAGCCACAGTGAACTGAGAAAGCGAAGGATATGAGCTGGAGTAGGTTAATGTAAAATATAACTGAGATCTACAGTGGAACAGACAGGAATACAAATGACCTACAAAGGCAACAACTGAAAAAGTATTCAAATACCAAGCAAGACCACTTGCTCAAGTGTTCTGTCTCTGCTGGATTTCCCGTAGCCTCTATTTATCGGTACTTGTGGGTTAGTTTATTCACTCTTTCCTCCTATGTATGAGACGCATCCTCCAGTATCACTACTGCCTCAAGCAATAGAAAAGCAATCACTATCTTGCTTTCAGCAGAATCTCCTTCCCACAAGTGCTCTGAATGTGCTTATGTTGTCTTCATGGTGCCACTAAGAAGAAACAGCAGAAATCCACCATGCTCAAGGCAGGGAGTGGCAAATCCACTGTCCACTAGCAATCACTGAAGAATCATGATATTGGGCTTTATATATCAAAGCGCATCACAGAGAAAACTTACCACTTCTAGAGTTTCTCAATAATGGGAAGTGCTTCAGGCAATTTGCATCCAAAATCTGCAAGGAAAAAAACCAGACCAATTAAGAAAAAAACCAAAATCCAAAATCAAACCCCCCAATAAAAAGTCTGCCATATGGACAACCCTCATACCTTCTCTTATCTTGAAACTGTGAATAGTAAGAAAAGTTATCATGTTATAGGATCATCATTCTTAACATCTGCACTACTAAAAAATGTTACTGCTGTTCACTTCAGGTGACTATAACAGTTGGGTATTTGAGTTTTTTTTTTCTTTTCTGTGAAAGATTAGTGGAGACTCTTGAAAGATGCAGATTGGCTAAGGAGCAAAAGACATTATCAGAGGTTCAAAGCAACACAGAGGAGAAGAAAGAGGACTTCCTAACAACAATACACTGTCACAATTCATTATGTAAGATGACTTTCTAATTCCAGGGTGGAGCTTTGCTGTGGAGGAGGCACACAGAGAAATGAACAGGGACATAGAAAAATCAGATAATGGAGTCAAACAGGAACATATTTTTGGAGACCACCAAAATACCAACAATTTTTAAAAATTGAACTCTCTCCTACTGCATGTACTTCAATCTTAAGAGTCATCAGCTGTGGTTCAAGTATCACCAGCAGACCTTCAGTCAGAATTCTTCCAGTCTGTTCCAGACAACAGCATCCTGATTACATTTCTCTGACATCCAAGCAAAATTCTGTCATACCATTTCAGCTTCCAAAAAGTAGTGCTGGGAACTGTGAGTAAAGACTAATTGTAAAAATAATGTCACAAGTTTACTTGGACAGCTACTTGATTTGTACACCTGATATCTCCAATTAGTCATGTATTGCTATAATTAAAATATCCAACATTTTTACCACAACTGAGATACAGCCTGTTTATTCCTCTCAATTTGCATTCACCATTCTATTCAAAATTAATGCAATTTGCAGTGTTTGCAAAGCCAATACCGACTAAGTGACCTAGAGTATCCTGTTACTATTATCTTGCATGGCACACCACAGAAAACTGCACAAAGAACTAGAAAGAAAGGCATCCAAACAAGCTCTCATTTCCTCAGCAGATGTACAATGTTCTCCTCAAAATGCCCTGAGAGTCTGTCGTTTAGAAGAGGCACAAAGCTACTCTACTGCCTACCAGCTGTGCCAGTGAAACACAGTGTGCAGTTATAACCTGACACCAGTTTTGCTTAGCTGTCTCAGCCCTTCCAGTTACCAGTTGTTGATCACCCTCCAAAAGACAACCCTCACAGTTATCCTACTGCTGCTAAGCAGAGAGTCAAAACCAGTTGTCATCTAAGCGTCACATGTTCAAGAAAACACTTCATCACCCATGATAATAAGGGCAAGCACAGTCTCCAAGAATACAGTAACTGGCACCATTAATTCCTTCCAGGCCAATTGTGCTTACTGATCACTCTTCTGTTCCTCAGAGGAAACAGGTGAATGCCTATGCAAATTCTCATTTCCAGGCCAGTGAAATACAGTAGATGATTTACTGATATTTTAGTCATTAATAAGTGACTGAAAACAACCAAGTGCTGTAAATCTCCAGAAAGGAATGTCCATATGCTGAATGGATCAGAAGCTTTCTTCTAATATCCAGCAGCTCTGGAGTAACTCCTGCACAGAGCTCCAAAAATATCCCTTTGGTTATCTTGAGACTTGCAAATCTACTCAGTCCTCTTTCACAAACAAGTACTTGCTTTTCAGAAATAGCACTGCAGAAACATGATGCTAGCACAAGGAAAGTTCCTTCTGAAGCAGCTTCCTCCTCATTAGTTTTTCTCCTTGTCCACACCTGCCTTTATCCACCTTTTATCAGCTTCCATCTTGCATCTACGTTCCAAATGTGTTTTTCCACAAACTGATGGTTGAAACATGGACTTTTCAATTCTACTTGAACAACGATTAGCACACCAAGTAGTCTTATAAGGAAGCTATACCACATGTACTACATATAACTTTCCATAGCCTAATACCCATCTCTCATATGAACATTATTTTTCTGGTTCTAGAAGACCCTATTCTCTTTGTGTTTCTGTAAGCCATTAGCATTAGCTCTTCTAGTATTCGGATGCATAAATAAAAAAGAACAGGGCAGTTTTATAACAAGTTTGAATTTCAATTATTAAAAATAACAGAAATACTATGAAATATTCTATTATTAGGATTTCACCATGCAGCAGAGTCTGTCACATACTGCTGCCTCTTGCTCTGATGCAGCAATCAATAGCATTTTCAACAAATGGTGTCCATATGTTTTCTGTCCTCAGAAACATATGATAGTATGATATGTATGATGGTGTTCAGATAGAAACACTTGTCTTGACCATTTGCTGCCAGCAATGTTAAACTAATTAAATATATCTTAGCACAGTGTAAATCTGATTGTACAAAGATAATTTTGTGTTCTGAATAAGACATTTGAGCTTTACACAATTCTTCCTTCCCCCCA
This sequence comes from Campylorhamphus procurvoides, assembly GCA_013396655.1. Lineage (NCBI taxonomy): Eukaryota > Metazoa > Chordata > Aves > Passeriformes > Dendrocolaptidae > Campylorhamphus > Campylorhamphus procurvoides. The sequence goes on along the minus strand of WBMV01003883.1, from coordinate 1,278,593 downwards.
TTTTCCAGGATGGTCCACTAGCTTGCAATTTCACATAATGCAGCTTAATTTACAATAATCTCAGTTCTTCTTAAATGACAAATTCAGTTTCCTTTTCACTAAATGTTCCAAATTCCCATTCACAAAAGTGGTAAACAAGACAAAATAAGGGATTGCTTAAATTTACACCTTTGTTTTAAATCTTCTGGCATATTTTAGACAAAGTGGAAAAAAACAGCAGTAAGAAGAAATACTTTCAAGGTTATCAGTATTCTTCATTTTAAAAGTTTTCAATCTTTCCTGTTTTGAATTTTGCATTACAAAGCATGTACAACAACTACAGGCCATAACAACAACATTAAAATTTTAACTTTTCAATGGTATCTACAACAGATGAGTGCTGATGCTTTGTATTGAACTGGGAAAATGCAAGGTGTTTTTGTACTTATACAGACACGTCTGAATCTTAGAGTATGAAAGATAAACCATACTTATATTCATATTTCACTGCTTGCAGATTTCTGAAAGAGTACTAGTAGAAGCTTTTTCTTATGTGTAACTGGGACATATCATTAAATGGAAATGGCACACAGAGCAGTAAAGAAAGAAAGCTCCTACACATACGCAGGATGCTTATCTAGCAGTGTAGATCTAAAACAGAAGTTTCTAATTTTCTCAACTGTTCTGCAGTAAAACATTAAAGATGTGATCCCGATATAATGCTGCACAGCAACAGGAAAGTTTTCATCTACAATATGCTCAGGTAATTTATAAACATTAAATAAGCACTTATACCAAAATGTAACTTGGATTTACGAAATTGTCACTAAAAAAATAAAGACAACAGGAAAATCAGTTTCCGCAACAAGCACTTCAAAATTTTGTTTCTTATATTAAGGATGAAAAAAGGCACAGACAGATAAGGAAGCAAAATTATGAATAAGAGTTTATAGTAATCACTATGAGATTAAACTGATAACATACTGTGCTCACTTTTTATGGTTTTAAAAGTTTTTATAAAATACCAAATAGTTAAAGCCCAACATCGTTTATGGAAAAACCTTTTAAGCCTATGTTCTCCTTACAGAAGTCACATATCAGTGTGTTACTGATATATTTTTCTTTATTAACAAAAGTTATTTACCTTAAAATTAATGTGATTCTTCAGAATGTGACCTACAGATAGTCTTTTGTGTGAACCTGTATCAACATCAGTAGTTGTGATTAGCAAAGTGTGTCTATAGCACAAAGCTTCCTCACCATCACAAAAATTGTAATGACAACAAATCCAGATTCTACCTATGCCCTTTGGCAGTCAGAAACCAGATGAAAGTTTTGAAACGATGACAAAGAAAGTGGGTTGGAGTATTCCCAACCATTAAACATCAGAAAAACAAGTTACTATTAAAAGTAGCAATTCTTTTTATCTGTATACTTACCTGTACAGATGAAGCCCACTTTGTGATCACCCAGCAATTAGCACCAGAAGGCATTAGTCTCATAGGAGAGCAAATTGTCCACCTGCAGAACTTTCCCACAAGTGTCTCTGCCTCAAGCTACTGCTCAGTTTGTCAGGGATACACTGTTGGATACATTGCACGACAGGCATGAATATAAACTGCAAAAGCAAAAACAATTCAGAAGCTGATGTCATAACATGAGTTTGGTGATAATTTGCTTTCCCCAGCTGTCTACCCTTCCCAACACCTTCACACTAGAGGGAACTGAGCTGCTCACAAATCACCTTTAAACTGCACTCCACAACACGGGATGTCACTCTGACATGAAGTCAGATGAACAGTTCGGTTCAACCTCAGCAGCTGCCTCAAGTTAGAATTATTCCATTCATATATTGCATCACTTACACTGATTCAAATAGTCACCGCAAATGGCTGTAATGACCTATGGTGTTACTGTCCTCTGCTGAAGTTATTGCATTCACAGCTTAGCTGCCAGAACTACTCAGCTGCAAACTCTCAAGCTGTTTCATGCAAACATACATGGATTAGCTCACATTACACTCAGCAGCACTTCAGGCTCTTAGCTGACATTGCATCCAGTGAACCAGAGAGGTTTCTCTTGTCAGGTCTCCTGGCTCAGACACAAGGACAAGAAACTTAACTAAAGACTAGTAAACTAATAGTTTAGAAAACCAGAAATACCAAGTCTACCACAGACGATTTTGCAATAGTTTTTCCTACTGCAGCCTGAAAAAGTGTTTTAGAATTTGTAGGACAAGTGAACTGGTTTTGTTACTCGAGAACAGGAGCTCTTCCACAAGGCCAGTTTATCAGTGGTGAAACACACCTTTTCTCAAGATACTTCCATCAACATTTCATCAATTCTATGTAGAATACGTTCAAAAATGTTTCCATTTCTGTGTCCTTAGAAAAGTGATTCCCCATAGCAGAAGATGGCATCCTATTTTCCTATCGTGTAGAGCCTTGTTACATCAAAAAGAAAGATTTAAATTGTGCTGGATTTGAGTAATCTAACTGACCATCCCTATTCCATGAATCCCTAGAATCCATGAAGGATGTTTCCTAAGAGACTTCATAGACCGCGTTGCTCCCTACACACACAGGCTAAAGAGTCTGGTGTCACTTAGAGCTCATGCCAACCCTAGAGGATTTTGATTGCCAAAATGCACCTGCATTTCAATTGCATAAGCAACGTCTGTATTATTCATCTAGACAGATTTAAAGGCTACTTATTATAGTGACATTTATTAAAAATAACAAAGAAAGTGCACATGTCTGCCAAGAGTTACCCATAAGCGTGGCAATTTTTTAACCCAGCAGGTGGGCAAGAAATTTTCTTGCTTTCTCCAATTTCCCTGAAGTTTGTCAGCAAATACCTTCCGGATCTGCTCAGTGAAGTAATGTTCAACTGAATGACATTCCTTGTTAGGGTAGACAGCAATGGTTTGTTGACAATCACCACAACCATGTCCCAGCTCAAACATATCCTCCATTTCATCTCTGCCCCATCTCTGATTGACTTTAATATTATGACATCCAGGCTGACTTAGCCTCGTTTGTAAGGTAACAACCCTAAATATCTGTTATGTAATGACTATTCCACAATGGCCTGCTTGCATAGACAGTTTTATTTCACGCAAGTGGTGAATTAGTGCAGTTCAGTCTGAGGTGAATCAAGCTAAACCACAAAAAGGCATTTTTATAGTAGAAATGTGTCCACAAGGCAAGTCAGTGCAGAATAGCTACTGCACTTTAAATTCACACCTAGAGCTTATTTTAATATAGCTTCACTTAACAATTACCTAGCAAAAGAGGCAAGAGGGGTTGGATGTGACCATAAGGATTAAACAGTAAAATGCAGACAATTGCTGTAACTACCTTCCAGAATAACCTTGTTTGTGGAGGAAACAGCCAACCTTCTAGGCAAGAGAAAATGGGGTTGTACGGGGTTTTCGAAATACCATTTAACGCGTTTGAATTTAGGGTTTTGAGGGGTTTTTTGGTACTTCTTTAGAATACCTGAAATTGCATTGTCGTTATATAATACAGGGGGAAAAATATATATACATGTGCCCATATACAGCATACCTTTTCCCTTTCCCCACTTTTCTTTCAGTTATTACTAGTAATTGAGATACATAACTTCTAAATTAACAGGGAGCTCTCCAGTAATACATTCATAATATTTTCCTGTTTGCTCATGTAGTGACACGTAACATTGTTTTCAGAAATAATTATTTCTGTAATAATTGTGCTGCTCTTTTCTTGCACAAGTATGAGGCAAGTCAGTGCTCATTCATACGAATGCAGGCCTCCTACACACAAGATATGCCCATTTGAAACTATGAAGATTACTTCAATCCTGAAGACCTGCCTTCAGTGCATTACACCTGCAATAAGTCAACCTGTCATTAGATTAACTGATACAAAAAAAGAAGTATGGGAGTATAAATCCCCTTATTAAGATACCTAATTTTTCCTCCCTTAGACCATCCCAGTTCCAATGATGTCATCTCAACTAATGTGGAATGCAAAGCTTTGTGTATTATGGTGACACAAATAAAAATCATTCACTTAAACCTGTATTACAATGCTATGGGTAAAGCTACAATAGAAAGGCTTCGCCTGCCTTTGTGCGAGAGGCAGAGCACAAAGTCATCGGGATCACCGGAAGAGTTTTTCCAGTCTTAAGCGGTCACTTCAAGCATGGCAATAATTGCCACCGACTCGGTGGCCACTTCACAGACCTGTTTGCCCTTCCAGCACGGTGAGTCACTGAAGCATAGGGTGTACACACAGTAATCCTGTCAGGCAGCACCAGGCCCTGCGCCCCATCCCAGCAGAGCTCCGGCTGTCCTTACAGCCTGTTTTCGAAGGAAGGAACACCTTCGCCTGTATTCAAGCACAGAAAAAGCATGTATACGGCAAATATACCGCACACAACAGCCATTTTACTGGAATTTTAGGAATGGCTATAAACAGCCCTATATGGCAGCAATGAACAAAATCTCATCCACTGGAGCACGCAGGGAGCAATCACCTCCCAGTGTTATTACCCGTGCTCCCAAAGAGAAACCCGTGAGGAGCTGTGGTCGCCTTTCCTCATGCAGGAGGTGCTGCGGGCGGAGCTGGGGAAGGGGCTGCTGAGCCGCCGTGAGGGAGCTGGGGCGGTGTGCCCTGAGGGGAGCGGGCCGAGGCGAGGCCTGCCCGCGCTGTACAGCCCCCCGAACCCAGGGGAGGCCTCTTCCTCACGGAACAAGGGACAGGGTGCGAGGACACAGGCCCAGGTTGTGCCAGAGGGGGTTCAGCTTGGACATCGGGAACGATCTCATTCAGGAAAGGGCTGTCAGGCATTGGAGGAGACCTCCCTCGGAGGTGGAGGAGTCACCGTCCGTGGAGGCGGCCCTTAGTGCCGTGGCCTAGCTGCCAAGGCGCAGGTCTGTGAGGGGCAGGACTCGGTGCTGCTGGAACCTTTTCCAGCCCCAGCGATCCTGCGGGACTGCGGTGTGCGGGATCCGCCGCCACAGCCGCTCCCGCGCCGCGCCATCGCCGCTTTAAGGGCAGGGTCGCCTTTCCCTGTTTAAGGGCCGCGCATGCGCGGAGCGGCCGGGCCGGGGCGCTGAGGGCGCTGAAGGTGCTGAAGGTGCTGAAGGTGCTGAAGGTGAGCGGGACGCGCGCGGGGCTGGGGGCGCTTCGGCAACTCCTGTGCGATACTGTCGGGTTAAAAACCGGAACGATGCCCAAGTGCAGGACCTGCAGGGTTTCGGTTGTTTGCTTTTTTTTTTTTTTTATTTTGGCACCTAAATCTCAAAATACGAAGTTTATATAGTCGTATGTGATGTGTGTAGTTAGTAGAACTAATGCTCTGTACGTCAGCGAAATAAGATAAAAGCCTCAAAGTTGTTAGGCTTCTCGAAATACCCAAAGACGGCTGGATCAAGCTCCTGCTGCTGTTGTCATTCCGTGTTTTCCCCTGCTTTCCTGGAGGGAGGACCGCGGCCCGCTCTCGAGCCCTGTGGTGTGTCCAAAAGCCCACAGGAATAAAGTGCTGTGGGGAGAACTTCACACCAGAAACGTCAGGAATCTGGGGATACGGAGTGATAGGCAGTCTGGATCTATTAGTTCAGGTCATGAAAGTACTTAACCCTTTTATGGCATGCGTTTTTCTCCATTCATGACAGTCAGTATTGATTCTAGCTTGTAATTAATTAGCATTCATCAAATGTAGAGCTCTTTAGGGATGTGGTGGAGACTTTGGTGCTTAATCCATTAGATTTGCTTTTCCATATACCTCACCTTGCTAGTTAGTTATCTTTTTTTTTTTTCTTTTTGACCAGTCATTCCCATTTGCTTGGTTCTGTCCCATTTGTCATTCCCAGTTTCTTCAGTTCTCTCTCCCTATTCTGTTTCTCTCTTCTCTGCTTTACTGGCCTTTAAGTTGCTATTCTTAACACGTTTCCCTGTTCTCACTGATTCCCAGACCCAGTTCTTCCCATCATTCCTTCCTGCAGTTCCTTGTTCAGAGTATTTCTTTCCTGCATTTTTTTATCTTGAGTTATCTCGGAGGATCCTTGCTCCAGCCGTTTTGACACTGCAGTTTCACGAGATTTCCAAGTATTCTTCTCCTCTCTTTAAACTGACTGCTTTCTTCTTGTGTGCTGCCTGGGCCTAATGCAGGACTACCTTACCTTCTTTTCTTTTCTTTTTTTTTTTTAAACTAAGTTGCACCTGGCATGGGCTTTAAAAACTTAAAAGCAGGGGACTTATTTTTGCAAAATCATGTGTAACTGAAAACTGTGTCTTACAGACAGTCTCAGAGAAGGTCTGGAAACCAAGCCCAGGGCAAACAAACTGGAGCATTTTAGCACTGAGGAATTTATTTAATGTTTTCAAAAGGAGTTGCTGTGTCTCTGCAAAAATGGGGAAAGGCAAAGGTAGAAAGAGATGAGAATAAAACTAGGTTGAAACATACTTGAGACTTTCGTGAAGATGCTGCTGTTGTGCTGCTTAATGGTCCTGTTACAGTGTGGGTCAGGTGATCTTGGCATAGAATGATGTTAAAACTTGCAATTAATTTTTACTCTATTTGATTGTAAAGTGTAAAACTCAGATTGTTTTTGTTTGGAAAAGCTAAAAAATACTAATGCGTGTTGCTTTATGTTACCTTTAAAAAAACCCCCAAAGTCAAAAGCATCCTTCACAGTGGCATTATGCGTCTATTGAAAAGGATTGTGTATGTGATACAAATACCCTTTATTTCACTTTTAAAAAGTCTGTTCTCTTTCTCCGAAAGCTTTTGCCAGTTTACAGTGCTAAAGGATGGTGCCTCTACTTATTTTCTTAAGTCACTTTTGTATGGTTTATAAGGTGAGGAAAGCTTGATTCTCAGTATGCTGAGATGTTAGTGTGGGCATTTGCTTGTTTAATGGTGTTGCTGACTTCCACTGTAAGTGCAGTCATATTTAGAAGTAAAAGTCCATCTGCAGTGTTGTGTTTACTGTGGTGGTTTTCATAAAATGAGTGACAATTCACTTGCCAGTTTCTCATTCTGTCCACCCACTCACAGTATCTGGAAGATCTTCAAATTGAATTAGTACACGGGCTCCTCAAACAAAAGCTGTGAGAAGGACCTGGGAAATACACAGCAAAATGTCAGGCATTCAGAGAAGTAGTCTAAACTTACATTGGATACATTTTCCACTCACATTTTTCTAGACTGTTCTAAATTGTTTTGTCCACAGAACTCTGCAGATCACTTACTTTTCACTGATGCGATGCTGTAAAGACACATTTGAGATTCATTCCTTGTAGCTTTTCTTGTGTTGAAATACTGAAAAGAAATTAACTCTTGAATAAATTTTGGTGAATAAGTAACTTTTCAAGTGCAAACACGATCAAGTGTTAAACCTTTACCTGTTTATTTTTCTTTTGACAAGGTGCTTGTGTTTTGAGTCGGTTGTGGGATTTAGAGGAGAGGGAGAAGCCAGGGACACTTTCTCCTATTAACTTTTTAATTATGTTTTCAGCACTCCACGCTGTAGTTTCTGATAGTTTGTGAGTGCTGTAATGTAAACACTGTAACAGTACAGAAGATGATTTTCTCTTTTGCAATCTTCAAAGAATAAAGTTGTTGGATAAGTGGTGATGATATACTCTTTCTAGGCTCATCTGTTAGCTTAACTCCAATTTACTAGTCTTGTCAGCAAAATAAACACTCTGACAAAGACATCCACTATCATGTTTCGTTCCTTAATGTCCTTGGTTCCTGTGGAGGTCAGTTAGTTATGGCACTCTGCTGAGAATAGTAGTAACATTTTTACTTTGTATCAGCTCTGAAAGCATGTAAGATCGTTATTTTTCTCCTGTTAAATCAGGTTAGTTTCTTCTTAATCATTTTGGCATCTCAGAAGTGCAAGTTTTACAGTCCTCTTTTAAACTGTTGAATTCAAGGAGAAATTTTTCTGTAAAACAGATCAAGCAGTAATCTAATTCTTTCTTACCTCTGGGTCACGCTGTTTCTTAAGAGGGAATGCACTGCCAGTAGAAAGTATTGCTATTTCAGACAATACATCTTGCACAACAGTCTCTTTTTATCAAGTACCTGCATACTGATATTCTAACATGTCTGTGCCTTTTATTGAGTGGCATCTGACTTTGCGTGCAAAGCTGTCTCGCTGTCTTTTAGGTGGGAACAGGGTGTTCTCAGTCAGCACAGGCAGGCAAACCAAACACATCTACAATCTGGTGGAGGGTAGTGCTGATCTTGCAAGGAGCATGGAACATTACAATTCTCAGTCTTCCCAGCATGTGCTACTGTGACTTTGTATTAAGTCAGGGCTTTAACAAGATAAACAGAGAAGCTCCTTTTTCACACATTTGTTTATTTTATGTTCGAGGTTGGTTTAAATGATTGTTTATGTAATTCTTGGGCATGGATGCTGAAGTTGGTGGGACCCATATTACATCCTCAGTTTCCAAATTACTAAGTACTTTGCTCTGTACTTTTTTTTAGAAAAACCTTTTATTTCAGTCCTTCAAACAATGTTTTCTTTTGTAGAAATCCAGTGCAAAATTGCTGCAAAAGCAGGAATGATTATACAGAGAGTAGTGCTGAATTCACGGCCTGGTATGTATTTGTGGAATGTGTGTCATGGTTGCATAATGCTCCAAAATGGAGAGGGTAGAAACAGGCACTAACTTGAGAGATTGACATTTGTGTATTTTAATATTGCATGCACCAATAAATAAAGTTTATTGGGAAGTCCTCTTATTTAGTCTTTATATAGAGATTTCTAAACTTTTGGGGGAGAAAAAAGGGTTGATGCATAATATTTGAGAAAACTCTTAAGTGTGGGGGCTCAAAGTGAAGAAAGATTAACAAACATGGCTTTTTAGTTCTGATGTCTTTTTTGCATTTTAAGAGACAACTAAAATATTTTAATATTAATTTTTGTTTATTTTTAGTAAATATTCCATGTTTTATTCTGTGTTTTGCGTGTTTGTTTTTTTAAATTTATACTCTTGAGGTTTTGTTTACTTTCTTGCTTACACATGTGCCTTGTTATGGATGTCAGCACAATATTTTAAATAGCGAGTTCATAAATTTTCTGTTGTAGATGACATTAAGTTTTGCAGGAAGTATTGTATGCTGCTTAATGCCAAAACAGTCCTAAGGGGTATGAACTATTCTGTGACCTGCAAAGAAGTCTTTCAGAATGTTACAATAGTAGCCCGCTGTAGTTTTGCAGTCACTCTGCCTTAAGATATGCAAGGTTGTCTGGCTGTCTCCTTTTGGTGTCAGTGGTTCCATTGTCAGCTTGTTTGATCTGCTGCATGTGGTGGTACCAACCGGCAGATGAAGCTTCCAGTTCTGGGGTTCTTGGCACAGTTTTATAGGTGTTTCTGGGAAGCTTTAATTTAAGGAGGTGTGTCTGTACCGGTGAAGAGATGCTCTTGAAGCGTCTCATGTGCAGTGTCTATGGTCGGTGTTCCCTCAATTTCACTTGAGTAAAAGAGGCAGAAAGGTGAGAGCTGAAAACTTACCTGGTTAAAATGTATGGTCATTTGCTACTGGCAGAATGTGAGAGAAGTCCCAGTGTGTGTCTTAGTTTTGAACGTTAAGGGCTCTTCCAACACATAAGAGGATACAGAACCATTTCTAAGAATGGGAGCAGCCCCTGATTTTATTTTCTTAAATTTGTCCTCACTGTTTATAAAAATTATGTGTAGCAAACGGCATAGAAACTGTCAGTCAGTGCAAGTACCTGGTACTGGCCCAGGTAAGCATAAGCTGACATATCAGCATGTCTTCACTTTGGATGTTGGCAGTGCACTCTACATTGTAAATTGGAGTTCAATACAAAATCTGAAAGTTGGTCAGTAGTTTTATACCTGAGCAAATATATAACCTAACTTACTCTAAAAAGGGCTAGCTTGAAACAAAGGCCTTCCCATATTGATTAAGGGAAGCTCTATATTGATTCATTTACTTGTTTGATTTTAAAATAATTCTAGGGAAGAATGGAGTGCCAGTGGCTGAAAACTTCCGACTGGAACAAAGCACAATAGCAGACACGGTTCAAGCGGGACAAGTGCGTGTTAAAACCCTCTATCTCTCTGTGGACCCTTACATGGTAGGTGATGGACTGAGAGCTAAGCCAGAATTTGCTTTTTAAAATACCTTCAACTCTGTACCTGTCATGATGTTTAACACCAAAGTTACCAGTTATAGAACAAATATATCTCTAGTATAACTTAGTAATCGTATTAATTCTGATGGAATTATATTGGTAAGGAATTTGGCATTAATGTGCCTTGGATATATATAGGAATATGACTTTATAGGACCAGAAGGGGACTGTGAGCCTGTGTATACCATTAGAAATCTGTTTTTATCAGCTTTTTCTGAACTTTGCCTTTTTTTTATTTTTTTTTTTCCCAATTCTGCAAAATTGTAGAATCACATGGTTGGGAGAGTTGTAGGCTGAAATGAAAGCAAAGGAGGGAGAAGAACTAGACAGACGCAGCTTGTAAAAGTTTGCTATAAAGAGAATTCTGATTATTTATTCCCTGCATAAATAGAGATAGTAGAAGAGAAGTGGTCTGAGTTTCAGAAAAGTAGGTTTAGCTTGGGAATTAAGAAAAAGTTTAATAATCCTGAAGTACTAACTTTGGCTATTAGGGGGAGATATAGAGAAAATACTTCCAATTTCAAGATGTTTTATTAAACAGATCTCTGTTGGGGATGGTCTGCATGTGTTTGACTGCTCTTCAGTGCACAGGCATGGACTAAATGTGGGTGGTTTTTTCAACCCTGCATTTCTAAGATAGATTCAGTTAAGGAACGGCATTTGTAGGCCTCTCATCAGACCCGACCCAATCATCTTTGGCTGCACGTCTGTAGAATGTGTTGGCTTTGGCACTGCTGGAAGAGATCAGAATGGCCCATCCCCTCCTTTTGTACTGAGCAAACATGGGGAAAAAGAAGTCTAAGAAAATATTATGAATATTTGGGGCTCATTGAGAGATTTTTGAGTAGCCCTTTGTGTCTGAAGTTTGAAACACATCTCCTCCCCAGTTTAATTTGAACTGGAGCCTTCAATTGAAGCCTTGTCTTTCAGCGCTGCCGAATGAATGAAGACACTGGCTCCGATTACCTCCTGCCGTGGCAGCTCTCTGAAGTGGCTGATGGGGGGGGTGTTGGGGTTGTGGAAGAGAGCAAGCATGAAAACTTCGCTAAAGGAGACTTTGTAACTTCTTTCACCTGGCCCTGGCAGACAGTGGCAATTCTAGACGGAAGTGTGCTACAAAAGGTAATACAAATGCCAAGCCCAGGTTGTCACTATTTCTTTTCCTAAACCTCCCCACCCCCAAATAACTGCTAATGTTTAGTCAAAAACAAGCCAATGTTTTTCAAACAACTGGTTCTCAAAAGGCAGATCAACTCATAGGTGCCAAAATCTATATCAATTTCTCTTTTTTCATAATGAAGAAAAATGTAAATTGTAAATGCTTTTGTTGGTTACCAGACACGACAGTATTATTTCAACTATTGTTCTTTTAATAAATTTACCTGAAACTGCTTCTGTTAATTAATTCAATATTCTAATTCTAGTAGAACTCCTCATCCATGAGAGTATAGTCGCAAGACATAAAAAACTTTAGATATGTTTAATTTATTTCACTAATATATGTTAGTAAAAGTTTTTACTTGAGATTTTAAGTCCACAGAAGAAAGAGTATTTAATATTAAGTTGAAAGTGGAGAGGTAACAATACATTAGATATATTGTGTTGATTGTTCTCGTGTAACACAGAAAATTATTGTAGTTTGAAAATTTATACTTTCCATTAAACTCCTTCCCTTAGGACCCTTTGCCACTGATCTGCAATCACAATGTTTGATAAAATGGTGCATTTTTATTCTTTATGCTACCATGGGGATTGTTTACCATTGCTGGAAACTTCTTATCTCCCAACTGCTTTTGGACACTTCAATAATTAAAGTTTTTGTGAGTGACTTTATTTATATGGAAAAATAAAATGTTTGTATGAACTTGTTGTTAGGATAGAGCTGTTTAGAGATAGCTCCTCCCTACCAGTTGCACCTTGCCTGGCAAATATCCTGAGTTAGTCTTCTATCCTTTGTCAGTCAAACAAGCAGTAAACCCTCACCTTAAAAACAAATGAACACCATCACACATTTCTGTTTCGTAGCTTGTTCCACAACTTGTAAATGGACGCCTTTCCTACTTTCTTGGTGCAGCTGGCATCACAGGACTGACAGCCCTGTTAGGGGTCAGGGAGAAGGGACACGTGGCTGTGGGTGCAAATCAGACCATGGTGGTGAGCGGAGCAGCCGGTGCCTGTGGCTCTTTGGCTGGCCAGGTAGGTGGGCTTAAGACATACAAACATACTCTGTGACCACGTTTTGTCTTCTGAAACATGCTGGTTGTTAAACATGCAGATAAAATAATTGTAAACATGAGCAGAAATAACCCCATGGAAAGGGCCAGTTTCATAGATTTGGCACACACTCTCACTGAGAAAGATTTTAGGTGTGTAACTTTAGTCATGGAACTGGGATAGGAGAAAACAGCCCATGGTGTTTACTTGTTGCTTGCATAAGTAAAGTAGATGGTGTAAATACATGCATTTATTATGTATTTATATAGTAGCCTATCATTTGAACACTATTGAGTGGAGACTTTGATTTTTTTTTTTTCTCTTAGAAAACAGTCAGTAAAAAAATGTGGTAAACACTTCTTTGTGCTACATTCCATTATATCCTTTGTATTTTGAGATTTACAGCCCTTTTGTCCTCCTCATCTTTGCACACTGTTGCAGTATGTTTGTACATATCTACAAATATATATATATGTATATACAGTCATATATACTCAAACACAATAGATATTAAGCAAACTTCAGACTTGCTAATAAAGAGAAGCTATGACTAAATGCATAAGCAAATGTATGAAGAATGTATTTGCATCAATTATCTAATTTTTTCCTTTATATATTATAGTACTTGGCAGATGGTAATTTTATACTATATTTGGTTCTCCAGTACTCCCAGTCATTGGTGATGGCAAATTAGATTGTACCTGCCCCTTATCTGTGTGTGAGGAAGGAGTGACAAGAGGCAATTGTGTCACATGAGATGGGAGCATGTGCTGGACTTTGCTGCCTGGAGTTTAGCGGAATGGTGGATAACTGTAACATCCTTTAAGTGCCCTTTCACCCACTGGTACCTTCATGGAGATGAATGATCTAACTTGTCTTTATTGCTTGGGGTTTTTAGTTGAGTTTTTTTTTTCTTTTTAACTGTGTGCCTGCAGATTGGCCGTCTGGAGGGCTGCTCTAGAGTCGTGGGAATCGCTGGTACAGATGAAAAGTGCTCCATTTTGGTCCAAGAAATGGGGTTTGATGCTGCCATCAATTACAAGAAGGGGAATGTGGCAGAACAGCTACGTGAACTCTGCCCAGGCGGTGTGGATGTTTACTTTGACAATGTTGGTGGAGACATCAGTGATACAGTTATAAGTCAGGTGATTATTCCAGCTGCCAGGCTTATTCTAGTCATTCTCCAGTGTTTGTGTGCCCACCTTTGAATTCATTCATACTCAAGTCCAGCCAGTAATACAGCAGAGCAGGTTTTCCACTTCAGTGATCTAATCCAGGTGCTGATCCTGGTCTTGAGGAAAAATGAGATATTTGAACTCAGTGTCTGTCATTTGGACTAACCTGACAGTACAGTAATAGAATAGAATTTCTGCTTCTTGTCTCTTGCATCTTAGGCCGGGAGGCTTGGTAATATTCTATAAAAATCTTGTCTATCAGTGCAGTAGTCTTGTGTTTTGTCAGCTTTGATGCTGGGCCTCCATAAAGATTCTTCATTGTTAACTTACTATCACTCTGTGTCACGGCAGGGAGGTTTTGGTGGCAATGCCATCTTTGGGACTGTAAATCACAGCTGTATCCAACAGCTGTATTAAACTTCTCTCTCCTATTACCCCTCTTCTGATAAAAAGGACACACAGTAAGATAACATTTCCTTATATTCCTTTTATTTGGTGCCTTTTTAAATTACACTAGACCGTATAGCATTTATTTTTCCACTATTGCCTTGTATTTACCTATTTCAGTGTTGTCATAGATTGAATGGGATGGCATGCAATTCTCCTGCTATTTTATAGGAAATGTAGCTCATGTGAAAGTTTTGCAACATAATCTATTGGATCTCTGAAAAATTTAGCTTCTGAGACCGAGGAATGTAATTTTTCTCACTTTGTGCTGTCCCAAACAGATGAATCAGAACAGCCATATCATCCTGTGTGGACAGATTTCTCAGTATAACAAAGATGTGCCTTATCCTCCTCCACTGCCTCCTGACACAGAAAAAATACAGAAAGAAAGGAACATCACAAGGTACGTTTCTCCTCCAGAACTTGTGACCAGGTTCCAGGTCAATTGCACATGTGATGTTGTGGATCTCATGTTTGGAAGGTGGACTGTAGATCTGCAATAACACGTGTAATCAGAACAGTGTCACCATGTCTGAAAAGGAAACTAATCACCATGTCAATGAATCCTTTCTCTCACCTTTGTCTTTATCAGCATAAAAAATGGCAAAGGATGTTACATAGCCTCATAGATGTCTCTTACTACACTTTTTTCATGACTTGTTGTTTTAGTCCTGGAATCTGACAGATTCTTTAGTAAAAGAGAAGGTGTTTCTGTGGTTCTGTTCAGCATAGTACCTTCTCTCAAAGTGTAGTAGTTCAGGCAGAGAAAAAATCAAATATTTTTTGAAGTAAGGATGTGACTGATGCAGTGATTTTATTGAAATTATGTTTTTTGGGCATTTGGGGCTTATTAGATAAGAGGACTCTAGGTGTGACACACAGGTAAAATGCTTTTGTTATGACTCTGGGAATTGCTCAATCTCCTGTGAGAGTTTGGATGGAGCTGAGGTAGAGATTAGGAGCAGAGCCTTAGGAGACTTTTCAGTCATTGCATTGCAGAAAGTGGGGGAGACTTTGGATTTCTGTACAAAGGGATTGATTTCTAATGAGAATTCTTGTCCCTTACTGTTGTCTGTACTTTCAAGAAATGGATAAAAATGCTAAAATACACCATGCATAGTAGAATACAGTGGATAATTCAGTCAATATGTTGCTATAAGTAATGATAATTTTTGATGATCATTTCAGTTTCTTAATTGCTATAGAAAGCTGCAACAAAGGATATGCAAAATTTGGGGGAGTCTGAGGTTGATTTATAGTCACTATGTAGTTGCAGACCTATTAATTATTCTTCCTCCCACCAAAAAAAATAAAAAGCAAGAGGAATTCACATTTTATGGGTGTCTGCTTATTCTGGTGATACTACTTAATTTTTATTACTCTTCTCTCTGATACTTGAACAGAATTATTTGTTTAAGACCAGTGTTTCTGCCAAGTACCCACTGCAGGTTGCTGTCACAACAAGATGGCAAAGCTCCGAGCTGCATCTCATTGTAATTTGTACTGATAACCCTTCAGTTTCCACAATGCTGTTTCCTGAAAGGTTTGTCAATATTTTAAAATGTGTTTATCAATGTTCCTTAAATCAAAACTTATTCTTTTCTTTCACAGAGAAAGATTCTTAGTGTTGAACTATATGGACAAGTACGAAGCCAGTGTATTACAACTCTGCCAGTGGATCCAAGAAGGTAAACTGAAGGTGAGAACTTTTAATCTATGGCCTTTGATACCATCTTCTCAGATAATTTTCTGACTATGAGAAGACCAATGTCTTTGTCCCTGGCTCTCTTACTGTGTCTCAGAATTGAACAGATTTTCTTAGGAACGTAAGTATGATTGAAAGCTTATAAGGTATCACTGTTTTAGAAGGTACCTGTGAGAATGTAGTATGACAGACTTCTCTAATTACATGCTGCTCATATCTGTATTAATTATTTCAGTATAGGGTACAAGTGCTTTTTTACTTAAAGGATCAGGCCTTCAAAAATATGACTTTCAAATATCTGATTAGTTAAGTGTCCTGAATGCTTCTGAGGATCTTGTCTGAAATTTTATTTCAAGCTTGATAATCACCATTTATTATTTTTGATGGATATATTCTTAATCTATGCCTTCAGATCGAGGTCTGTCTGAATTAATTTTTGTTTGTTTTAGTGATCAGTAAAGTTTCCTGGGAAAATCCTGACAGATGAAATTTTGGCAGGGGCCAAAATTCTTCTGATTGAAGAATTAAATCACCTGCACATTTCTCAGAAAATATTCACACTTCTGATGAAAGAATCTGGTCCAAACAGAGCACTGCCCGTTATTTCAAGAGAAATATTTAGATTTTAGTAGTTTCTGTGGCAGTTTCTTGGCATGTTTCTAAGAAATGTGAAATGCTAATCTTGTTTGAGAAAAACTAAAAAGACTTGTTTGCACTGACAGGTCAGAGAGACCATAGTAGAAGGCTTAGCAAATATTGGTGGTAAGATTTTTACATCATTTTCTAAAAATAATAATAACCTGATTAAATACAATGACATTAGAAGTTAACTACCTCCTTTGTTTCATTTGCTAATTCAGATTTTCTATTTTTCAAAACCCTTATTTTTATGTTATAATATTTTCTCACAAGGTATTAAAATGTTCTGTTTGAAAATTATATTAAAAATAATATAAATTTAGATTTTTTTAAGACTGCTACCTTAGCAGTAATCCTGATCTCATAGGTTTAAAGGCTGCCTGTTTTTTTAGAACTTGTGTATAAGAAAATGCTATTTTGTCAACTTTGAAATTATACTTTAAAAAAGCCCAGTATCTAACAGACATTGTTGTTATCAAATCCAATAAAAATTAAAATGAAAAGTACACACAAGAAAGGGCAAAGCATATTAGAGATTCCTAAAGAAAATAAATATTAATTTCTTTTAAGAGAAAAAAACACCCTGTAGCCTGTTCAAAATATCTGTAACAAAGGAAATACTAAAATAAAGGGGGGCTTGTTACCTGAGCCATGTGATAGAAGATGTGCTGTAAGAATGCTTCCCTTTAAATAAGAGGGAGGAGTATGGTTTAGTCCATTTAGTCTTTAGTCCCACAAGATTGGAACTTGTGGAATTAAGTGATAACCAAATCTTAGACATTTCAGTTTATTCTAGTCATTACAAATTGCTGTTTACTGGTATACATATGTATTTTGAAGGAATTTGGTCAAATATACCAGTCATATTTCATACTCTCATACTTTGTTTACTCAAGGTATATGCTTTTGTACCAGCTTCTCGCACTATTGTACAATATTTTATAAGCCTTTTCATTCACAAAGGCTTTTGAAACCCACAGCATTTGGGGGCTCTCCAGTCATGTCTTGTCTCTCTTTGATATTTGCATGACATATCACAAAAGCAGCAAATGTAATCATTAAACTGTATAGGGTCAAATGGTTGCTTACAAACCAAGTTTTTTTTAATTATTACACAAAGCTGCCCCAGCAGTTTACTGCACACTACCTTTTTTTTTTTTCTCTTCATAATTTAGCACGTCATTAAGGATAAATATGTTTTGGTCCAAAGTGGGATCACTCCTTTTCAGGCAGCTGTTTAATACATTTGCTTCTACCATTTTTGGTTTCTTTTTTAAAGGTTACTTGGCACATTTTACTTGGCACTAACTTATTTCATTATTTCTCTTGAAGCCGCTTTCCAGTCCATGATGAGTGGAGGCAATATTGGAAAACAGATCATCTCAGTTTCTAAGTAAGAGTCATTGGTTCAAGAAAAATAATTGCACTCTGTCTCTAATAGTGAGCAAGCTTTTACTTACACTAATTTCCATTTTTTAAATAAACCATTAAGTTGTTCTCTATGTACTGAAAGCAGAAATTTTGGATGCTAATAAACTAAATAGAACTGCAAACAAGGATGCAATCATTTATACTCTGAGTAATACGTTCTTTGAGGTGATTTTGACAGTTGCCAGCTGTAACACTTGCAAATATTTCATGGGTATGGTTTGAAAGTTAGAACATCCCACCTAGTGTTGTCCCAAACACAGGCTCATCACCTGGTCTGAATGGCACTTCACACACCGAGGGGGGAGCCCACAAAAGGCTGACTCACCATCATCAAAACTTTACCCTATTTACACATGGCTTTTTCATTAGTTAGTAATCAAACCCTTATTTGCTGGTTGGATCTTTTGCTTCTCATGCTAACTATTCCACTTGTGCAGTTCTTCCCTCCATTCCAGTTGGGTCTGCTTTGAGTCAATGGGTTGATGATCACCATCACCTCTGCTGGAATTACCTTTCCTCTAGTTATTGCTCAGTCCTGCTGACTGCACTCCTGGTGCTTCTTGTCTGGACAGCCCATTGATTTTGGAATTATTTTGTTCCCTTTTCCTTAAAGGATTAGCCAAAACTACAAGTTTCACAATTCAATTGCTTAATTGCATCTGCCCAGCTCTAGCTACTGATTAACAACCAGAAAATTGCAAAGTTTGGTTCAAATCTTGAGGGGCTACGTATATCCAGGAACAATTTCCAGTAAATAATTTGTATGCAGCTACTTAGTTTTGGTTTTAGAAGAACTCGCTAGTGTAGATGTGCACCATTCCCATGCTTAATTGTCTCAGTGCCCAGGAACTTCCCTAGGAATTTTTAATTTACTAGTGTAAGTTTTTCCTGACAGTTCAGTCAATCCACCTAATCATTTTAGAACATAACTCTTCTTATTTTTTCTAGATAATTGCAAGAAAAATTCCATTTCTAGAATGCAAAGTCTCTAATAACAAAGGTATTTCCATTTTGGTATTTCCATCTGAAACAAATTTCCACAGATGTGTCTTGTCCATTTCTCTTGTGTTGTATCATTATATCCTCTGTTTTCAGGGTACTTGAAACCTAATTCATTTACAGTTCCCTCTACATGCAACCTGAGACTTTAATCAGAGATAGTTCAGGTGTAGGGTGATCCTTATTTATCAACCTTTGATTCCAGACTTAAATGCTAAGTTTTCTTTTTAGAATTCCTTTTCTAAATTCCACTCTATCTTATTTTTGTTACACTCTTGTTTTCCCTGGTTTTACTGTTGTTTACACCTCTCCAAGGTGATAGACAGAGAATCTTGAAATATGCTGCCTGATGACAGAGGTAACTCTGCAGACACTTGATTTTCTCTTCCCTCAATAACTTCTCTTGGCTCTGAATTTTTGGTCTAACAATGCCCTTTTACCATCTCAATGGGGAAACTTGAAAAACGAGCAGAGTCAGTTGAACTGTCCACAGGATGGGTTATGCATCAGTCACTACCCAGACCAAACTAAACACTGGGAAAGAAACGCTATGCAAGAGAATAATTTTGTGTGCTGTGGAAAGTAGGACAATGTCAGCGTTGCCTGATGCTGTGGTGAGCAATATGAAAAACAGCCCTTTCATTTCCTAGTGCTGAAGCTGGCCCTGAAAGAAGGGTCATAGTGATGGATGCCATAAACTTTGAGAAGAGACCTTATAGCATTAGATTGTCTAAAATAATAATAAATACCTGTATATTTCAGAAGAAACTTCAACTATGAACTGTGTTGAATTTGTGTTGTATGGATGTGAGAAAGCAATCATAACAATAACCATTGTTATGCATTTTTCAACTACAAAACTAGGGGACTGGTTCACTTTCAGCTGGATTGTGAATCTAGCTTGTGTCCCTAAAGGTGGGATTCATCACCCCCTATGCAGTGAGCCAATCTCTCACACAGAGCTGAGATCTTTTTTTGTTCATGGCTTTGCAGAGATGGATGCTGGTGGTGAATCTGGCAAGCCTGCACACCCTCGGTATGCCGGGTGCTCATTTTTATACATTCAGAACAATAAAAAATTGTCATTTCCCATATAGGTAACCATCTAAAGCTATAATCATTGGGTTTGCATTTTCTTGTCTCCATTTAAAGATACAGTGCACGCTTATTTTACCTTGCATGCTCCGTCAGGAAAGGGTTTATGTCAGTAAGAGGTGATCTTAGCCTGTGAGCAGGTATTTTACTATGTTAATGAGCACAAAGTTCAGATAAAGTTTGTCTTTGGCCTTGTAGCTTGATTTATAATGTTCTCCTGTTCTTACTTCTCCAGTCATGATTCTTGGTTCCTGTAAGTTTGGTTATTTCCTTATTTTTCATAAGTTCTTTTTTCCTGTCCTGGACTACAATGAATTTTTAGCCTTCTCATGGTATTTTATTTCAACAACACTGGAATAGAAGCAAAAATTTTTATGCAGTAAAATCAGTACGTTGTTATAGTAGGCAAATGGAAGACAAAGCAAGTAGTAGCAAAATTCTATAAATTCCTGCATATTGACTGTTTATAGATGGGTAACTCAGTTGTGATAGTTAAGCAGTGCAGGCTTGTATGGCTTGGTAATTGGTGTGTGTATTAGAATGAGAGGCAGCAGGAAATGCGATGATCCTGAGCACTGTCTCTAGACTTGGATTCCTGTCAACTGGATGAAATGGGGAGTGTGCTGATGGGAACACAGCCTTTCCAAACAGTGTCCCCAGTGAGTGTGCTGATGTGCCCATTGTCCCCTTTCCTTTCTTTATTCCATCCTACACGCATATGCCTGATAGAACCATTCGGATTGAAACAGAATCACCTTCTCAGTATGCACCCTGTATTTTGCATTCAATTTCTGCCAGGCAGCAGATTAGCATTAATGCACTCTAACACATTTACTCTTTCTGAATAAGCCTCCTCATCCTTACAGTTGATTCTTAAAGCAAATACGGAAATGCAAAACAAGAAGCCCGCTCCAAGTATGTGGCCAACCATTAACACTCCATTAACTCCTCTACCTGACCAAGGTAACACCCCTCCCCAGGAAGCCAATCTGATTTTAACCTGAGGCTCCATTGCTGCTGTTTCTGAAAGTTGTTATTGATGTAAAAATATTTTTACAAATGAGAGTATTAAGTGCTTTCTGGGGCATGGTGTCACCATGGTGTTTTCCTATTTTCTTCCACCCCTGAAGGCTAACCCTCCCACATAAAAGTTACGATGTCCTATAACTTGCATTTCCCTGTATTTGGCATCCTCCAATCTATCAATTTTACTTCAACAGCCTGTTTTGAGAGAAATACCTTTTATTCTTAAAACTGAGGCCTGTTCTCTTTTATTCCAGCCTGCTTGGAAGGAAGTATATCACAGGGTAATATTCAAAGCAAGCTAATATTCAAAGCAACCTGTATATTTCAAAAGAGACTTCAACTATGAACTGTGGTGAGTTTGTGTTGAATGAATGTAAGGAAACAATAGTAATAATAACCACTACTGGAAAGGTATTAAAATGTTAATTTTCCTCTCTTATGTTACATGTGAAAGCCTCAGTCTAATGTATTTATGTTTCCAGAGTTGCATTTGTTTGTCCAAAGTACAAATTTTATTCTTTCCATCAGTATTTGCTGAAGAGCTAGTCCAGAGTGAGATCATCTCTGGCACTGTGAGTTGACACACGTTCCAGAAGTGATTGCCCTCTAGGAAGTTATATTCCACTACTGAAACAAAATATGATAAAATTATAACATTCCCAGCACTATGATTTTTACAGCAATTGCTTAGTAATCCACATAAGTCATAAGTCTATTAAGAGCTGTGATGTGAGGGATAATGCAGAGTGAGATCATGCTGAGGTATTGATTCTTTACTGTAATAAAGGCAGCCTGATTGCAGCAGCATTCCTGTGGTTAGGTAAGCACTGGAGGGCAATACAAGTTCTAGCCGTGTTAGCCAGATGCCTTTAGGAAAAAAATATAAAAAAGATGGGGACAGTCAAGGTAAACTTCATCCTGATACCCACAATGTCTAGGATTCTCACAGAAGCATTTCTTTGCCTGTGAATCCTGGTTCATGTTACCTCTTAAGAACAACAAAAAAGGGAGAAGATTGTTTAAACCAAAGTCCAAAAGTATAAAAAATACTTTCTTTCACCTTTATTTCTTAGTTATTGTAATAGTGTGGCTCTTCAGCTATCATATATTTTGTACTAGAAGAGGTGTAATTTAACAAGGAATGACAAGTAACTGTTAACAAAAATCCAGTATGCTTTGGATGTACTAGATAGGTAATCACTGGCTGTAGCAGCACCAGTGTTTGTCCCAGGAAGCTTTGCCTTACAAAGACAACGAGTGATAGTTTCTAAGATCTTAAGCAAGGGCAAGCACATATTCAGAGCAGGAGTTGTGTCCCTTACACCGGGTTATTTCACCTGGTGTACAAGAGCCAATCAATACATTTGAGTCAAGATATTTGATTTTATTGCTGTACTGTAGAATAGGATGGTAGGCATCTAACACTGTTGCCCCTGAATAGTGGAATCTTTCACCTGGTGTGCAAAGCCAGTAGACATACAAGGTAAAAGTATTTAATTTATTTACAGTACTGCACAGAAAGGGGTGCTAGGTGGTAACCCCCACAGCTAGCACACCAAGGTCAAAAATAAAAGCATATGTATACAGTACTATTGAGGCAATATTGATATGAGGAATTGACACCACTACTTGGCTAAGCTACGTTTGGCTTAAATTTGTCTCACCTCGATTTAAAGATGCATTCTAAACTCTCTGTGCACATTCACGAGGTATGCAGTTTCACATCTTCACAGGTGGAGAGCCTCAGCTACAGAGATGTGGTTTTCCCATTATAACCTGCTAAGTTCACCCAGAGGACACAATTGCTCAAGTTAGTTAGAACATTTTTAACCCTCAACCTTCAGAGGCTGGTTTGGGCTGGTGTGATTGTTGCCGATTTTAGGAGATCTCTAAACAGACACTCATTCTGGTTTAGAAAAGGGACATTGTTTTTAATGCACAAGGGTGCCAGGTGAAGGTTTCTACAAATCAGACACAATTATCAAAAATTTTTACTATTTATACATTTTAGCAATCAAAGGAAAAAACTAATAAAGCCAACTCAGCAACTGTGCTGAATCATCTTCCTTATCCTTGGGGTTCTGCCAAATGTCCTTGTAGCCCGTAAATTCTCAATTCTTTGTGTCCACTATCAGTGCTAAATCCTTATTTCCAAGTTTTATTAACTTCCCACTCTGTCTGAGATCTTTGAAACACTTCAAGCCCTAAACTATCAAGGCCAGCTATTTGTCTTTCTTAGCACCTGGACATCGCTTAGAGCTTGGTTGTTCTTTGCTGTTTCATGGATCTTGCTGATGAGGCTTGAAAGTATGCAAAGATCAAAGAACATCCTTTCTTATGAAAATTTTTACATATATCACATTTTGCAATAATAAGGCAGGACCTTGTTTCATAACTCCCTTCTCATTCCCTATAACTCTGGGCAAATTGTTAACTATTTTCTAGTTTGTTACGTGTTTCACACCATCGTGGATGAAATTCACCAATGAACGCGATAATTCTTTCGTAAGCAAACAGCAACATGAAAAATCACGCATGCTTTTTCTAAGACACTTGAAAACAAAAAAGACAACCAAATGTATTTGGAAGACAGTCAGACTTCTTTTCTTTCCAAATAATAATTTCAAGTGTACTTTTAGAGTAGTTTCAAGAGGGAATTGAGTATTTTAAAGGAGCTCCTCCATGTAGATGAAAAAACCCCCACCAAAACAACTAACTATGCAAGAGCGATTTGTTACAGATCACACTAATGTTCCCCAGCAGTATATACAGTACTTACTTCAGCAGTCTGGTTCCAGGATCTGCCACTTGGTTTGCTCACATCACATAGCTCTAATTTATCCTAATAAACAGCTTGGAAAGGACTCCTGACTTCAGCAGACCTCCGTATTCTCATGCTTACTCTGAAACAGCAGTACTGTTTTAAACAGTATTTTTATCCATTAGTCATCCCCAAACTGGAAAAAACATGTCATAATTAATGTAAGACTATGAGATCTTACAGTGATGCTGGCTGATGTAAATGCCAAGATACATTACAGCACAGTGTTGTGTTATTTTCTCGGTAGAGATGCAGCCTTTCAGAGGGAAAAAAGCGCTTTCAAAGTAAAGAGGACCAAACCCTGGCAATTCATCAGGACAGCACAGGACCTATTATCATTGGAATGTGTCTTCAGTCTGCTATGTTGATTTGTGCCTTCTGGTTCTTTAAGTGAGTGGCTGTGTGTTCTGGGAGATGGGCTGCATTTTATTCAAGCCCTTTATTTTGTTTGCATTTGAAGGGAAAAGATACTGTGCTGTGAGTGCTGTTACTTATAGTTAACTGCGGCAACCACTTGCCTATGTGACAGGACTGCTAAATTACAAGCACAGACTAGGGGTTAGCTTCTAAGAACTGAGATATAAACAATCAAAAAACTTCAAAGGAGGTATAGGTAAATAAAATCTTCCTATGTTAAAGTGTATAGCTCATGTAGGAAAGTTAGGATTTTCCTGCTAAAGTTTTAGAATATTGGAAAATTGTTAAAGAAGGAGAAAATCTGAATTAACATGAAACAAAGTAAGTTTGACTTGTCTTTTAAGCAACAAAAAGTTGCAATGGCTGTGTCTGTAGAGCATGAGATCAGAGATGCTTCCTCTGCAGGGTTAAGTTCTAAGCTTCTACAGTGTGGTCTTCCCTGTGACAGCAGGAAAGTAAGATAGCCCCTTTCTCTCAAAATTTGGTACATTATTCTCACATATGTACATATCGGCCATGGCAAGCGCATGTGATTCTTATCTGGGTTACTGGAGGCAGGGATAATACATCTACAAACAAAACTTCTTTGCTCACCACACTAAGAACAGCATTGAGAGATTTCTAACGGAATTCCTTCATCTACCAAACACAGCCCACAGAGCCAAAAAGTAAGTATTTGACAGAGTAAGATTTTTAAGTCCATAGGCATATGGTTACATTGAGATTTATGTTGCAATTGATTGCTACCACAACAAAAAAGTCTCATTTCAGAACACAGTCTTGTCACAGGGTAGAAATATGAAGTATTTTATTGACACTTATGCTCCCTGATCATGTAAAAGTAATTGTGAAATGTCATTTTATTATTAATTTTTCATTAACATTTCTCAGAAATAGAAAATCAGAGGTAGGGCACAAAATCTAACAACTTTGCAAAACAAAATTATGTAGCAACAAACGACATTCTGTATTAACAGTGTATTTAACTTACACAAATGAGAGATCTTACTCTTTTTCCTACTACATCATCCATCATTGAAGAACATGAATTAAAGAGTAAGAAAACTGTCACCTTTTAGAAATAACAAAAAGTTTGTTGTAGTAAATATTTTCTTCCAATTCAATTTATTTTCCTGTATTCCACTACAGTCACTGCTGGGTTTTTTTCCAAGGCGCCATAAATAAGTTACCCCTCCTTTTTCTTAAGAAGCCTTAAGTAACTAAGGTACTGTAAAATTACCTAAAGTATTTTAAATGTGCCACTCACAGCAGTCTTTTGTGAAGAAACACAGTGTTTTCAAGGCACCTCAGCTCTCTTGGTTCTGGATCCTTGCATTCTTCATAAGTGTAACTAAATGTACTATCATTTTTGGACTTTGAAAAAACTGAAAACAAAAAAATGAGTTTTCCTAGGTCACTCTTTAGTGCATTTGACTGACATCCAGAAACACAGGCCTGACCCACTCAGTTACAGACATTATAGGCATCAGACCACATTAGTCCTTCAGGTTCTCCCATCCTAAGGACATTGTCTCCATTCTTTGCTTTGAAGCTGAACTCTGACTACAACTAAGAATCCCAGCAACACTGATCTTTCACTGTCCTTTCACTGGTCAAATGTGACAGGATTGGCAGCCTCAGTAGTGTAGAACATAACTCCTTCCTTCCAGAGAACGAAGTTGTTAACTAGCAGCACTCCCAGACAAGAGCATTCAGCCACAGCTCAGGTAAACGTGACCACAGATATATATATATACACCTAACAGCCTACAATCTGCTTGGATATAGCATTATGAACTGAAAAAGTGTATAAGCATAGGACTCTTACACTTCATAAAGACATCTGGTCTAGTGTTGTAGTTAGTCATGTAAAAATATATGAAAATCTTGAAATAAGAATCAAAGTTAAGCAAAGATCCTGAAGCTCATTATCAGGATCTATGCTCACTTTTCCCAGCATTACAAAAATCAAGAATTTAATGAATCAAAAATATTTCTCCATTCACAGTAGTAATAGACAAATGTGTCCATTTGTGAGCCACACAGACATATCCATCATAAAAAAAATTAAAGAGATTATTATACAGTTGACTGTATTAATGTATAACTGTGTGATATAACATGTCTTATACAGTATATGGTAAAATGGAAGAAAAGTATGCATTACATATTATTGTACATTTACAATTTAATACAGTTCTGTAGCAGTGCAGGTGCAGCTTCCAATCTTACCACTTAATGGTTGAGCTGCATGGAATTCCAGCATCACAAAACAATATGTTGTAACTCAACATCTTTTAAGACAAAGAACTTGGAGTACTTGTACTTCAGGAGCTCTGACAGGTTTTAATTTCTACTATGTAAGTTCTGAGCTCAGATGATTTCAGTGTCCAGGTTTTATAAATGAGCACTGAGGTCAGTGCCACCAGCCACGTTCTCATTGGGGAGAGGAAGAAAGCCACGGTGCCATAGGTCCGCTGCAGGAAATAGCAGGAGTAGACCTGCCAGGCCAGGAGCAGTGCCATTGTCAGGTGAATGAGCACAGCCACGAAGCGTCGGACGCGACGGATGTGAGAGCAGAAGCTGTAACCCCGGCATCGCAGGAACAGGCACCAGCACAGATAGGCCATTAATGGCACGTTGAAAAACAACATCTGAAAAGAAGAGCAGAGCAAATTATAACAATGAGCAAGCCAGGTGTTCTGGATAACACATATGAGGGCATAGGAAGACACAAGCACATAAAACTGTCCCATTCTAAGGGCTGGGTACAATGTCCAGACGTGGAATCTCACTATGTACTTCCAAGACTTTGCACCTGACATACCTGATAGTCACTGCCTCTGCCTCAGTCTCAGGCCAAGCATTCCTGTCCACTCCCTTGCAGTGAGAGGCACTGACATGCATCTGACCTTTCTTGAAGCTGATTCAGGGAGACAGACTTGGCAAAAAACTAGTATGGTAAAAACAGCAGGTCCTTATGTCAGTTTAACTCTCTGCCCCAGCCCACTGTGGTGTCAGACAAGTGCTAGCACTGGTATAAGGGAGGGATCACAAAGGAGGAGGAAATACTGGCTTGGTCTGGCTTAAATGCCAAGGAGCTACACCCTCTGTTTCAGATGAATGGCAGCTGCAGAAACCACTGCTGAGAAGACTGGACTTGTGTGCTTGAAGAGTGACACCTACTGATCTGACGGGCTATTCAGGGTGCAAGGCCTGCCCTGGCAACTCAAGTTCCTTTTGCTTTATCACTGCAACCTGAACATGAGTCGAGGACAAAAAAAAATGTAGAGAGGAAAATCTACAGAGATGGCTTCTAACCAGACATCCAGGGAGTCCAAAGCAACATCAAATAGGGGAAAACAGAAGTTTAAGAAAATAATGCACAACCTCCTTCCTTTCTGCCCTTTAGAGTTGCAGAAAGGTAAGAAAGACCTGTTATAGTCAGGTACGGCCATTAATCTCCTGTGTCCTTCCAAGACTCATTTCTTCATAAAATTATTAAGAAAAATTTTGGGAAAAAAATCCCAGGAAAAAAAAAAAGCTGTTTGTTAGCTTTAGTTGTTATAAATACATACCTGTAAAATCCCAACCACAAATGTCATACTGCCCTGTAAGAAGGAACCACCAATGAATACTCCGAAGGAAAAACAGGCCCCCCACTGGCCATCTATCATTTCTCCTACAAACCATGGTCCTGCAAGAGAGGAAACCAAACATACAGCACCATCAGGAAACACGATAGAGACCTGGCCCTTTTCCACATGGCCCTTTGTGCTCCTGAACACAAAGTGGTTTACTGGGGAAAATAACTTGTCTGTTGCTTGTCCATTGTAATAAGCCTAATGTTTTCATCTTCAAAGAGCAAACGGGTGAACATCCCAGCTGTGAAAATATCATGCTATTACCAGGGAGGTGTAGCATGCAACAAAAATACTTTAAAATTAGTCTCATCTCTGTGACAATTTTCAACACCACATACAACATCTTCCTTATGAGAGAGGTGAAAAGGGAGATCCTTTCAAATGTTAGCTTTTTCCCAGAATGACAGTAGGAGATATGAAAAATGTGGTCACAAACAATCCCAGCTTGGCTCAGCATAGAAGTTAAATTAGGCAGGCTGTTCCATGTCATGCATACTGCACTAACTGCCAAGAAAGTAGCTATTTTAGTAACGTAGTATCAGGGGAGGGTAAGCTAAAATTGTCAGCATCAGAGCCGAGATGTCTTAGTGACACGTCATGTGAAACTCACCTTCCATATACTCATTTTACATAAAAGTACAGCAACTTAACAATTTAAGTGTTTAATTAATTCAGGGGTTCTAAGTTAGGCACTTATAAACAAACCTTTAGTCTCTTTGGACATAAACTTTTCAAGTTCCACACAGATTTTGTAACTCAAGTAGATTGTTCCCATCTTCCAAAATGTTAGAAGTCTTAATTTTCATCAGGATCTGATGTGTAATTTCAAAATACTAATTTATGTCCTCCAGTACTCTATGCTACTTACCCAGAATGGTGTATAAATTCAGAACCAGAATTGAGTAATAGAAGGTGTTTGTTTTACTGAAGACATGAAGGGAATACGAAGTCAGATTAAGGAATCCTGGCTTTTCTAATGAGAGACAACATTAAAGAAAAGTGCACTTAATTCAGGTTGCACGTACCTCCCCCCCATATATATATATATATATATATAAATACTGGTCTTTCTGAAACAAATCTGCATGTTATTTACTCACTCTATTACATAAGGAATAGAATAATATTGGTTATATCTACAGACCAAACTCAAAGGAATGCATTTCTACCATTACTGTGATAACTGAAACTGAAGAACCAATAAATACATAAGTCTATATTAAAAACAGCAGAGGAAGCTGCCATTCTAAATGAATACACTTACTGTATATAAATAAAATAGAACAACCATTCTATACCCCAGAAATGAAGTTAGCTAGAATGATAAACATGGAAAGTACATACTAAATAAAAAGTAAGAGAATCAAAACAGTAATTGTGGAAACCCAGAAAGACAGGTCAGCAGGGACTAGATTAACTGGGGTGTTTTTTATTAAATCTACTTAGTGAGATCTGATAGCAACCCAGATAAAATGAAGGCTAGGCATTAAAATGACAGTATTCTGACAAATGTGTTAGCAGGAAAAAAGCAGTATTAACTTTCTAATTGGAGCAGGTAATTCATAGATTGAGATCAAGAGAGCCTTCTTACAGAAGTTAGCTCGAGGAATTTCACCTATTATGTGGCTGCCCTTCTCACAAAGAATTAACCCCCAGAGGGCAAGCTTTACCTTTGGAAATCAACTGCTCTAACAAACTTGTTTGCTAATTTGTAAAACATTTGTTGTGGTCCACAGGGACCTCACTGACCACAGAGTCAGCTCTTCTCATCATAAAGGCAACTGAAAATATGTTCTTTTTCTACGTAAGCAGTTGCTGTAGTTACCTCAGGATGCTACGTGGTTATGGGTATAAAGGAAGGGACAAACGTTGACATGAATAGGAAGGGAGGTGGCTTCCAGAAAAAAATCATTAGTAAGGTGTGGTTCAAACAATTGTTTAAAGAATAAAAACATAAGCTTAACAGTAGTAATTTTCATTTACCAGATTTATCACAAAAAATATCAAGTTATGGCAGAACTGGCCTTAATATTATTTTGAGAAAGACCCAATCTTGTTCAAGTTCTCTGCAAAAATTAACAAAATTATCTTTGCAGAAGGAAATCTGTTTCTCCGCTCAGGTGACAAAGAATTCTCTGACAACTGTCGTGAAACAAGCACACATACAGAACTAACACAAAACATTCTTTTCCCTGTGCATTGGATTCTTCAATGAGAAAATTAAAACCTCTGACTTCAATCAATTGAATTTTTGTTTAAACAAAGATGCCTGCTAAAGGTTTTAGTTTTTATTTGGCACATTGGAGGTTTTCCAAGTACCCTTAAAAGCAAAACCGCAGCTTCTGAGAAACCAATCAAACCTCACAGTAGTAGATGGAAAATGCATATGGTGATTAACAGCACAATTACTTACCTATTGTTACGACACAGATACATAGTGAAAAGTTTAAGGGAAAACCACAAACATTGGTTCATACCTTTGAGTGCTGGCTTTTGGAGGTATCTGAAAAGAAGGAGCAAGGTGACCTGAATCAGCACTATCACTCCAAAGAGCGCACGAGCCTGAAAAGACAGTTTTGACTCTAAGCCAGTCCTGAAGTAGTAGCAGCCTTGGAGCATTCCTTATGGACATTGATAGAATGCTATAAAAGATTTCTAACTGAAACACATATTCAAAGTTTGATTGTGTCATTGGAATGAAGAGGAAAAAGAAACATGAGTTTCTAAGTTACTGAACATGTAATATACTGATTTGAATTCAGTTGATGGCTGAAAGTGACAGACCTGAATCCTTAAAAACATGGGAGGTGTAAAAGATATCCATTGAAAAAGTGCAAATACACTTCTTAGGCAAAACATTTTCTGAGTGCTGTACTGAAGAAAACTGCAATTCAAGACATTGTGAGGAATATCAGCTACTGGTTTATAAAACTAATAATTTTGAGCCAATTATAATACAATTACAGTCATGTGGACTCTCTTATGTTTTTCTAAAAGTGCACCTAAACTATTATGACATGTCTTCTTTGCACATACTGAGATGTAACACATCTGTATATGACCTGGAACTTACTGAAGTTGATGGGAATTTTGCCCCCCTCTTTGCTGGAGCCAGCTGTAATGTCAGAAGCTGGTGGTGAGAATATTTCCAGCATTCTTGCCAGAACACATATTGCAATATTGCAGTACACACTGATTTTTTTTTTTATTTAATGTTTCCTATTTCTACCATATCGAGTAGCTTCTTTTCAATTTCTTGCTTGCACAAAAAATGTATGCCTATGCCCAAAAATAGAAATTTTGACTAAATCCAAGAAGTCAACTGTTTGCATGAATCATTGCTGCATATTTGCAGTTGAAGTGTGCAACTTGAGAAACTTGAAATATTCTGGAATTCCAATGGAGTCATATCTGGAAAAAGTAAACTTCAGTCTAGTCTCCCAGGAATTAGGAAAATGGCTACTGCAGCTCTGGGAAACCAACATGGAATGACAGCTGTTTTGCTGAAAGTACTTACTAGAACATAGTGGTCAGTGAGAAGAATAACAGATGGCCAAAAGGCAAATCTAAGAGAGAGGTTTTCTTCCATAGCAAATACATGGCCCCGAGTGCCAGTTCTTCCTGAAGCATCCTAGGTTGATATAAAATAAGAGGATGATTAGATACCAGTAGTACACAAAATAACTAAAGTTCCTAATTATCATTACAGCTTATCTAGACAGATCCAGTTTGATGCATGTATGTCTGGCATACTATGTTAAATACTTCTACTTACAAAGGATTACTTACTGTCAATTTTGCAGTTTCAAGTAAATTGGCAATTATAAGATCATAATCTGAAAATGCTACATATGAATGACAACCTGTCAGAGATTCAGCAACTTGTGAAAGACAGCGGCTCTTTACTGGCCCCACCAATAGTTTTCTGAAAGTTAAATTCTAGGTAATAGCCCATATAAAATACCTTGAAGCTTCATTGTGCTTTGTTTCTGGCGTATTTGCCGCAAACTTGTATTGACAAACAGCAACAGTGCTTCATGTATTCAACAGTTTGATATTTCTATATGTAACATCTGTGGTGGGCTGACCCTGGCTGGATGCCAGGTGCCCTCCAAAGGTGCTCTGTAATTCCCCTTCCTCAGCTGGGCAAGGGAGAGAAAATGAAAGGCTTGTGGGTCAAGATCAGGGCAGGGCGAGATCACTCAGCAATTGACATCGTGGGTAAAACAGACTCCAGTTGCAGAAATTAGCTTAATTCACTACCAATCAGAGTAGGGTCTCTCTCATTGGAAATAGTCCTCCACAAACTTCTCCAGCACGAGTCCTTCCCATGGGCTGCAGTTTTTCATGATCTGCTCCAGCATGGGTCCCTTCCACAGTCATTCAGGAACAGACTGCTCACAGTTTACATACAGATAGTTCTCCCATAGGTCTCAGCTCCTGCCAGCAAACCTGCTCCAGTGTGGGATCCTATCTCCACAGGTCCTGCCAGGAGCCTGTTCCAGCACAGCATTCCCACAGGGTCACAGCCTCCTTCAGGCATCACCTGCTCTATGTGGGGTCCTCCACGGGCTGCAGGTGGATCTCTGCTCCACCATGGACATCCATGGGACAGCCTGTCTTACCACGGTCTTTACCATGGGCTGCAGGGGAATCTCTTCCCCAGTGCCTGAAGCACCTCCTCCCCCCCACTTCTTCACTGATCCCGGTGACTGCAGACCTGTTTCTCTCACATATTCTCACTCCTCTCTTCCCTGTCCGCAATTGCTCCTGTGCAGCAGTAGCTTTTCCTTCCTCTTAAATACCCTATCCCTGAGTCACTTTCACTGTTGATGAATGGCTTGGCCCTGGTCAGGGGTGGGTCCATCTTGGAGCTGGCTGGCATTGGCTCTGTCAGACGGGGGAACCTTCCAGCAGCCTCTCACAGAAGCCACCTCTGTGGCTCCCCACTATCAGTACTTTGCCACACAAACCCCATACAACATCTTATCTTCCAGTACCTACGAAATGGTTTATTTACAGATAAGGATTCAGTATGTTTAGTGTGATTACAGCTGAGATAATATTTGGACAATCCCAGAAACAATGTACAGCAATTGAGTATTTGTATTTTCTCTGGGTACTCGACTTAAGGTAACACTTCATCCTCCTCACTTTCCCAAAACTATTCAGTTACTAAGTATAATAATGATTTATGTCTTAATTTCTTAAAAATCCCATTCAGTTACCAATAATAAGCAAACCATTGCTATTCAGGCCTGTATAAGACTCTTCAAATGTTACTCAGTTTTGTGCATGTTTTCATCATAATTAAAAAAAAAAAACCAAAATGAACCACTTTCTTAAGTAAAGCACCAGAGAAATTAGTAACAAGGTAAGAGATCAAACAGTGGGCAATACAGAAGGGCTATTAGAAAAAAAAAGCAGTATTGTTCTTGTCCTGTGACAAATAATGCCTGTCTTGTATTTTTGACATCTCTGACCAATTTCCATTCAAGCTTATTCTTCTGTCACATTATATTTCTCATGAAAAATAAGAAATATTTCTTTTGTCCAGCTTCTTTATATTTCAGTGCTCAGCAGTCAGAGTCCTTTGGTTTTTTTAATCAGACAAATATGAAGTCTGTTATCATGTATTTTGTTTCTAGTTATGTGATGTAAAAGGGTGATGGAGAAGTCATGACAACAACAACAAAATCAATACAATACAGCCTTACCTGGACAGTCACTTCTATGTGATGGAACCCTTCACTGTAGTTTTGGGGGTTCCACCTCAGCACATAGAGAGGACCAGACACCTGATGCGCGTTCCCCAAGTAAACTCTGTCTATATAGACTTTGACGGAGACAATGACAGAAGGAGAGAATGCCAGGATTCTAAGGAGTGAATAAAGAGCAAAATAAACAGATTTGTTACAGGACTTGCAGACTTCTCATTGCTTTCTTAACAGAAGTCTCTAAAGATTATTCTACCTTGTACTAAAGAGCTCAAAAGATTTAGAAATTAGAACAGTGAAATATCTGTGGGCTAATGATAAAATGGTAGCCCTTTCCTACAGTTAAAAATGTAGTTCTGTAAGGCACTATACAAAAGAACAGAATAAAAAAACTGGCTGTGGAACAGACAAAAAAGTGGCAGAGATCATAGGGTCAGTCCTGGCAGAAATAATCTTAGAACCCTTGCTGTCAAAGCATTTGCTAACACAAGAGGGATGCATCCTCCTGCACACGTAGACACATAATCAAATACTTGTAGATGACTTCATTAAAAATTGCCAGTCTCTCTAAAATCCTTTGTTGTTGGGTGTGAGGGTTTTTTTCTTTTTTTTTCTCTGTTTCTTTTTTTGTCTTTGCTAGTCAGAATATAACTTCTCAGTCTTTGTAACTGCATTTAGGAGACACGGAGTGGAACAGATCTCAGACACCAGCCAATGTATCATCACTTGGCAGTGCTTATATTCAGCGAATCAGTGATGCTAATATAGACTCAAAATATTACACAAACAACAATTCTGGTAGTACAAAAGGCATTCCAGTTTCAGTCAAATGAAGGAGTCTCATATAGTTATGGTGAACTATTCTACCAGTTCATATATTTAATATAATCATAAGAATGTTCAGATAAGGTTCTGAATAGGAAACTGGAAAGTAAGGACACTTACTGGACACTGCTTCTTAAATGAAAAGTATGACCAACTTCTTTTGATTGTAATTCTGTGTATGTAATATTTCAAGCATATTGGTCTGACAGCAAATACAACATGTTGAAAAGGGCCTAGAAATTTGACATATAAATGAAAAAATTAAATAGAAAAGGTAGAAATGGAAAGATAGATTTAAAACTGTAGGAAAATTGGGAAAGGGAGAGAACACTTAGAAAAATACATAGACAAAATCCTGAAATCAGCAGAAGCAATGTGAACACATGATATAAAGACCACAGATGGTATATCAATCTAACTCTATCAGCTTCACTTACATAAAAAAGTTCAATTGACTTGAGGGGAAAAAACTGCATAAATAAATATGAATCACTACTATACAATCTCTTTTTATCCATATGTGATACGAAGAGAGATCTCAGGAGCAATCTTCCAGAGAAAAGAGAATTCTGAGAACAGTGGACACATTTTAAAAAAAGCTTTGTGCATATATGGATAAATATAGTTAAATATTGTGAAATCAAGAGATTACAGGGTACCTGATATGAGTGGAATAAAGAATTTTGACTAGTGGTTCATGAGTAGAACTGCTGTAAAGTAAGGACTTGGGATTGGTGATGAGAACTACAGGCCATTCTTCAAAGTTAAGATCTGCGAAACTGAGGAGGTCATGATCGAATGCAAGGATCCGGTACCTATAATGAAAGGAAAAAAAATGTTAATATAAACTACTGCATGCACAGCTCATTCTCATGCTTCTTATTACAATTTATTCATCTACATTTGAATACTAACATATACTAAGTGGACATTTAGATGTCCCCTTTTTAACTTCTAAATATCAAGACTTTATACAAAATTATTTCATTTATTAGCACATTGTTGGTATGAGGAAAAATCCCAAGCTTACACATGAAGACATTTTTCAAATGCATTAATAGTAATAAGCAGCCAGGCTGATTGCATGCATCTTTCAAATTCACCAAACAGCATAAGAGGGAATCATAGTATAGCCAGGTAGGCTTCATATAATAATTTGCTTGCACAGGCTTTACTTGCCTCCTGTTATCCATCCAGTCTCCCAGTTCAAGTTCCAGAGTGCCACCACGGTGTTGACTGTGCAAGACTGGCATGAGCCCACCCATTGTATGGAGATGTCCACATAAATAAGCTGTGGCAGAACTAATAAAAGAATTGTGATTATTTGGGTGGCATGGAAATATCACTGTAGAAAACCTGAAAAGTGAGAGATAAGCATGTGAAAAGAAGCAAGAAACATATTTGAGACTGAAAATATACAGGATAAAAAGACTTTACCTCATTAATGTTCTTATTCCTGGGTCTGGAGAGATGATTGTTGAGGTGGGATAATGACCAAACCAGATAGTATGGTTGCTGTGCAGACTTTCTGTTGCCATCAAAGACAGCTCTGCCATTTGATTCTGAAATGGATAGGTGTTTAAAAGACAACCAAACAGATCTGTTTAACATTCAGGCTATTGTGAAAGAATAGCAAAAGGAAAGCAGAAAGAAACTCATGAAGAATGCAATTCATCTTTTTTTTTTTCCTTACAGAGAATACTCTCAGTTGAGTCGCTTCAGGGACTTGTTGTGTGAACAACTATACTACTAGATGTAACCCTAACATCTGATGTGGAAAAAGAAAATGAAAACCAGACACTCAACACCTACTCTGCAATCTAACACAGGAAAAATGAAATGTAAAGAAAGATGTTAGTAAACAATATTTCTGTCCTTTCTACTGCTTATTTATATAGTCGAAGAGTTAATTCTACAAACATTTTTACCTTACAGTTATCATGTCTACTATCTCTTGAGTTGCTAGATGGCCTTTCAGAGGTGTGACAGACCACAGAAGCTGGGCACCACATGCTTCAGTCATTTAACTGAAAAAACTCTGGTACTGAATCTTAAAAATATTACTCAGCCATTGCTGTTAAAGTTAAGCAAAAGTAACACCTTACACAGGAGGTAAAATTTCTCTCCTTTACTTTTTTGACTTCAAATATTAAATCAACCACTTACTGTTCAGAAACCCTTCTAATACCAGTAAGGTCTCAAAATCTAAAGCCAGGAAAGAACACAAATCCCCTATTTCACCACTTTGCAGATCATTTTTTGGGGTAACCAAGAGAATCTTCAACATATTACTTTTTCTCCTATCTGAAAAGAAATGCTGAAGGGCATTAATAAAGGAAACAGAGGTAAAGGTATCAAAAAAGAGAATGGATTCAGTATTAAACCATTCTGCTTTAATGTAATAGGCTTATTAAGTGAAATTACATTTCCTTTGCCTTTATGAATTTGGGTTTTAAAAATACTTTTACCTAAGCAATACAATCAAATCACTGATAAAAATTTGATTTATTTTTCAAATTTCTGACAGAGTTTTAACTTGAATAAGTTACAGGTATCTCCCTTTACTTGCAGTTTTATGCAAAATTCTGAAAAAAAAAATAAATTATGATCTCTAGATTCCTGCTGTGTAATTAGCAAGCAAGTGCTTGACTTACTGCAGCCAGGACAGGAGCTCTAGACTCAGCTGCATTTCTTTAGCTCCTCAATAGTTTACCTGCAAATCTACTGCATCTACTATTAGATTGCAGTAAAAAAATGAGAGTAGTACCTGGCACTCCTACATCACTTCTCGTCTAAGTATCACCAAGTGCTTTACAAACAGTTAATGAAATGCCAAGCCTCTTTTAGACAAGATAAGGGGAACATTTTACTTTTCATTGAGCAAACAGGCAATATAGGATATCTCTTTACAAGAACACAGTAACACTGCCAACACTTCAGAAGAGTATCTCAAGAACAATATTGTATCAACAAACTACCGAGGAAAAAAATCAAAGTAAAGCAAAATGTTGAGCAAACTGACATGTGATTTACTCATTGGGATTAATGTTACTCTTTCAAAGCAATACAAGGTAATTTTATGGTCTCAGGAGATCAGATCTAACTTCCACAAATGACATGGTTCTGTATTTCTTTCACATTATTCCACTGATAAGTGCAACTCTCTCATATGTAATATTACTGAAAAAAGCATCTAAAAATGCAAAAAGGAATAAAAAGCTTGGGGTTTATGTTTTTTTGGGATTTTTTTAGTTTTACAATATATAAGGAAATTATGGCTCAAGTCCAGCTAAATGCTAAGAAATAACGGACAGTGTCCTTGAAATGTCTAATTTGACATTTTTGTACTGGATTATTTCTTAAGAGAGAAAACAGAGATACTCTACATATTAAGTGACAAATCCATTTCCCTAAATAAATATCCCACAAGCATAATAAGTGTAAACTCTTTTAGATAAATATAAATATTTTAAACAAAACCAAATAAAAACTCCAAACCAACCACTAGAGAAGTAAAACAGCCAGCAAAATGGAATGCCAAGACTTTTACAATACCGTGTCTAATATCCCAAAGAAATTATAGGGCCTCTTAGGGCCTGGGCTGAGTGTGGCATCCACGCAGATGAATGAATAGTTCCCAAAAGGAGTAGTGTGGATGTAATGGAAAGAGCCATCTTTGCGCCAGGCAGAATACTTCCTAACAAAACAAAATGGGAATATTGCTATTAGGAAAGCTTATAGCAATGCCAGAAATGACCTGCATAGTATAAATGCAAGATTTCTTGCATTAGATCTAGTTCCATCTTATTCCTGCAGTAGTCCCTTCTGAAAAGTCAATGGCCTTGAAAAGTCTGTACTGCAAAGAAGATGCCCTACATGGGTAATGTGTTAAGACAAGCAGCAGGTTAGCACACAAACATTTAAAAAAACGTTGCAATAAATGTGCTTTCCCTGAGCAACCCAGTACTTTTTTATGGATAAAGGATAGGCCAGCAGTGTACAACAAATAGGTGAGATTACAGGACTGCAGGATCTTGCACAACTCTTAATTAAAGAAGAAATACAAAGCCAAAAAACGCCCAACAATTGCCTTGTTTTTATTGTGGTATCCCAAATATTTTTTCCTTGCTTGCCTAGAAATATCAGGGACATCAAGTCTTGTCCACATTATTTTGTTAGAGATGTCTTAGGTTACTCTGTTTTAGAATGATCAGCTCTTGGCTAACGGAATGTGATACTGAAGCAAAGAAAGGTTGAACCTTTTCAATTATTTTCCAAAAGACTGAAAACAGAGACACTACATCAAATCTTATAAATAATAAAAAGGCAGCATTTCTTCTTTAGTTTCTTGATGTAGCAAATCTTACCAGTTCTCCTGGTAGTGCCATTATCAGTTCTCCAGTGGAATGTCATGAGAATTCTTCTTTAAAAAAGTAAAAGGAGCGCACAAAAAAGGTTGCTATTCATTTGAACCTTAGCAGATGTTAATTGAACTCTTGAATCTTAATCTTAAAATACTCTAAGAAGGAACTGTAAACAGGGAAGGACTTACAGATATGTCAACTAATTCCACCTTGTTTTCCCCCTATGCTTTTATTCTAATATTGACTACAATAAATACATGAAATAATGAATACATATGTTGCTTTCTCTCCTTCCATTGGCAACAGATAATTTCAGGTTTTTTGACTTATAAAATTGCAGTGCTTTTGATACTCTATGCTAGATGGGAATTGCATATGGCAAAGACAGATAACATTCCAACTAATTGTACTTACTAAAGTGCACTATTAAGAATTGAATTCTGTAACTAAAATGATTGTGAATAAATCTGTAACTAAAATTTATTTGGTTCAGTTGGAGGGCAGTTTTAGTTACTTTTGGGTTTTTGGTCAGGGCTTTTTTGTGTGTGTTTGGCTTTTTTTTCGATTTTTTACCTCCCTGTATGACAGATAGAAGCTAAAACATTCCTGAGTTCAGATGATGAGTATAGTTCAAACACAGCCATCCAGAAAACGGCTTGTATCACTATTCCCCCACCAATCAAAATAAACAATAAAAAGGTTGACCTGAATAGAAT
The DNA here is from genome assembly GCA_013396655.1 of Campylorhamphus procurvoides. Taxonomy (NCBI): domain Eukaryota; kingdom Metazoa; phylum Chordata; class Aves; order Passeriformes; family Dendrocolaptidae; genus Campylorhamphus; species Campylorhamphus procurvoides. The sequence goes on along the minus strand of WBMV01003883.1, from coordinate 1,239,208 downwards.
AAAAGCCAATATATTAAAAACAAGTTTCCAACATAAATCAATACTTCTAATGCCATGGAAACCCTCTCACAATGTTTATTTTCTTGAAGTTAGTGTTACTTTTATGAACATCATGCCCTTCAGTAAGAAAATAGGAAAGCTCAGTATCATAATCCTAAGATTTCTTTCAGTCCCTTTCAGACTATGTGTAACAGTTAAATCATCTGCTAATGCTGTGCACATAAAATAGGAACCCATGGCTTTGTGTAAAAAAATTGTGGTATTTCAGTACAACCCACTGCCTTAATTTTAACAAATAATGAACACCAGAATGTGGAGTCGAATAACTGCTTTTCCTAGCTTCTATTTTTATTTCTGCAGACAATTTTTATAATTTCAGTGTTTTTATTTATATTTTTATATATAAAAAATCAGCTCCATTTCACTCTGCTATCTTCTCTGTCCGAGTGTGACTAAAACTTTCTTAACATTTTTGTTCTATTAAAGTATTAGATTAACCAAATTATCCCTGTATGTTAGTTCTGCCTTGAGTGATGCTTAATAGCTACTGAGGACTCTCGTTGTCCTTCTTCAACCTTAGATAGAAAGTATAACAAGTCTCATTGAAGTTTCTTTATTTTGCTATGATGATGGACTATAATGAAGGAATGCTATCATGAGAACAAATTAGTTTAGCAAGAGACTTAATTAATAAGCAAAGACTTTTCACCTGGCTCAGAATTTCAGTCAGAAATTCTTAGGCTGTCTAAATTGCTTTGAAATTTCACCCTAATCATTTCCAACCCCTTTTGCTATCAGTACATATTCAGTGTAGACTAGAGGCAGATGATCCATACATCTTCCCAAAACAGTAGGCTTGTCCAGGACAAACAATTCAGGAATGATCTGGCAAATTCACTGGTACAACATCTTCCCATGTGTCTTACTAGGATTTCTGACAGCAGCCTTAAACTAGAGTGGAAGACTGATACTAGATTGTCATGTAGCCAAAACTATGGCAAAAGATACAGGGATGTGCACTGCACTAGCACATCCAAAAGCCTTGTTAGCATGATTCTTTCATTCCTTCCTGGTAAATGCTCATGTGAGATGAGAATTCCACGTTCTCCTGCAAATGCAGCTGCTGTAGGATCCTATCCCACAGAATTTGTGAGAAAATGTGCCTGCTCCTGCTGTGCTTTTGGCAAAGTGGATGGCTTAAGGGCCTGAATTAAAGTAGAATTTAGATTTCTAATTCCTCCTCCTGTCCCAAAGAGTCAAAGCTGAAAGTGCCATCAAAATTATGAGACAAGATTTTGTGTTCAGATACAAAGGGTGGGAGAAACTGAGGAGTTAAACACAATTTACAACTGAGGCTACCTTTATAATTTACAAGCAGTAGAGCCAGCTGAAGAGTGGAAAATTTCCTCACCTATCTTCACATTTAAATCTCACGTGTGTCCCTCAAGAATACCTGTCCATTCATCATCATCTGCCTTCTTACTTCATTACTTTCAGTCTTCTAAAGTGACTCAGATGTTAAGAAACAGCTCAAATAAAATTAAGACCCATATGACATGAAAACCCTTTTGGGCATGCGGAAAGAATATTAAAAAAAAGTGAAGCAGAAAGAATATTAAAAAAAAGGTTAAATTTTATCTTGCTTTCTTTTTTCACCCATTTTAAGTAGGAAAAACGTTCTCTATACCACACAACTATTCCAAGGAAACTGAACACAACACACAGAATGTTCTGTAGACATGAACAGATTTAACATGTTCAGTTACAAAACACAGAAGGACAAGAGATAAGAAGTCTGCACAACGAATTCTATTTTATCAATCTGTTCTGCTCTACTGACAATGCGAAAGACAGAGGGAATAGCAGATATGATTCTGGACTACAGGAAAGTCAGTGAAAAAGCATATATGTGATAACTGAAAACAGAGTATTGTTTAGTGAGTTTGACCTTGAATATAACAGCATTTGTATGGTAAATAAAAGTACCTGTAATAATTCTGAGTGCTATCCAGGTGTGGAATGTTGAATGAATCTGTAAAGGAGAGAAACAGGAAAGGAGGAAGCTTTCAGATCAAATTGATCATTGACCCTGTATTTAACTTGGTAGCATTGAGATAAAGTGATCTTATCAGGTGCTGAAGAGCTATTTTTTTTAAAATGTGTAATTGACAAAGCAGACTGTCTAACTGTGCAGAGAAGGCATTATACACTTGATGCAGTTGACAGAAAAGCGGTAATAGTTTTCCCATTTAAGTTTCAATTCAACGATAAAGTTGTTGTGGGAATGTAAATTGTTATTTAGTGGCTAAAAGCTAAATCTCTACTTTGACCACAGAGCTTTTCAGAAGGTTTTTGGACTGGGTGCATTCTCTCAAAGTAAGATCTAACTCATTCATGGAAAATGAAGTAGCAACAGCATCAGAGAATAGTGTTTGTCAAAAACAGACAGCAATCTGGGGAGGTTTGTACTGCATCTGGGTTCCACCTCTCTATTAAGGCTGGTAACAGAAGCCTAATAGGGAAATGGGTATGTATGAAAAACCATGCATTTTTATCCCCCCCGTGCTAGGCTTTCTAGTTCTGCCCTTCCTGTAACAGCTGGGTTTATGTAGCCTACAAGATCATTAGCCTGTGTTTGAATGCTTAGCATGTGGCAACAACTGTGATGTGTACAGACTTCCGTGAGTCCTTTCTATTCAAAAGAACACAAATTTCCGTTACCTGCTGGACATGTGGTACTTTCTTAACTTAAACCTGGGGGGAGGGAGCAAAAGTCTACGAAAAGTGAATTGAAATAATTTCTTCAGAAGGGTAAGGTTACAGTTTGCCCCTCTATTAAACAATGTCATAGATAAACTAATGACCTGGACACTAACATCTGAAGCTGTGTTCTACCATTTGCCAGGCCTGACGCACACTTCTCTGGTACTAAAACTCCAGTAAGTGCCTGCAAACCAAGTGTGCCCTCAGTAGATACGTGGATGGCAGGCCCTTCCCCTGATTGACATTGTCCACTAACATACTGGTGAGTACTAACACTTTATATTCTGTGATCTGCAATCACAGGATCCTTCTTACCATGATTCCCTTTGATGTCTATCCACTTGGTTTTTTCCATGACCCTTGATCTCTTCAGGATTGACTGGTAAGTTTTCCACTCTTCTTCTACCTGCTCAGACCCCAGTTTATCTCTTGTCTTAGCATCTGTCAGGTCACCTGGAGGTGTACAAAGGTGAGACTATAACTAGAGGCCTACACAGCTTATACAAATACTGTAACTAGACAAGTGTGCAATCCCTGCCTCCTAGTGTAAATGGCTGCAGGCATCCTGAGTGCAATCAGGATGTTCCTGTATCTGGTCCAATAGGTTACTATAGGTGTAAATGCCTTCTAATGTAGATGCAGCAACCTCATCAGACATCTATCAACCACATCACTGCCATACTTTTACTAATGCCATGACAAAGCAAACCAAATTGTTAGGCATTCACTATATCTGAAGATTCTAGTCATAAGAGTTTTGTTTAACTTCACAGCTTCTGTATTCCTTCAAGCTCCAATTAAAGTTCGAACCACTCCCACTTCTGTTCACATAGTAATGCCTCCCTGCATTGGTAGTTAACAGACAAATGCTAACTATTTCTGAATTCTAAACTTAAAATGCAAGCATTAGATAAGTAATTTCCTGTAAAAAGAAACTCCAGGCATAGCACTAAGATTCTAAAGCTTTGCATATAGTAATGGCTCAGTCTTTTTCATCTGCTTGCCAAAACTGAATCCATTTCAATAGCAATAGCAAGTTATCAACTGAAATTCACCTGTCCTGGCATGATATGCTTAAATGGCAATCTTACATTAGTTCACGGGTGAATTTCATACAAATGAGCAGGGATCGTTCTGAGAGAGGAACTGGCTCCTAATGACCAGTTCACTTTTGAACAATACAAAATTGTTCACTTTTGTAATTTCAAATACAAAGAATGTACGATCATTACCAGAAGGACAAGGAAAGTAGCTGCTAGCAAGGACTAAGGTGTAGCAACAAATAATAGGAGAACAACAGCTATCCTGCATAACTGTGTCTGTTACGTATAGAACACATTAAACTCACCATCAGACTCAGGACATTGAACAGGAACTGTTTCTCTTGAGTTGAGAAGTTATTCTTTTCAGCTTTTAGCACTCTATCTTCAGCTGTAATTTCATTTCCATTGCTTAAGATACCTTAACACTTAAAAATTCTCTCTTGAGATCCTAAAATGTTGCTTTTTTGCTCTTCTTTTGACAGCACACTCACTAGGAAATTCACACTCATGAATTACTTACCTGTTGCTAGAACTAGGGCTGGCTGAATTATGTCGATTGTTTCAGAACAGAATTTTTCGAAGTCAGGAGCTCGTTTGGGATCCCGATATCTGCTGATATGAATATCTGACACCTGCAAAAGAGAAGAATGAAACACTGTCCCAAGTAGAGGGTTATTGCTAGCCAGATTGTTCTGCAAAGGCAAGTACGTAAGAACGCCACATCAGGGTAATCACAGTGATTCATATCAGCATAAGTGATACAGGGAGACATAAGAAGTGGATGATCAGGGGAGAACAAAAGCAGAACAAGCATATGATATTGCAACTCCAACCCCTACAATCACATTTACATCAAGAAAGTTTCCTTAAAACTAACGGCATACAATAATATGGGGAAATACTTAGTTATCTACAGTAAGCTGTGATGACTTTAAGTGGCCTGCTGCCTTTCAGATTCTGTGAGTTTCTGGTACAACACAGTGGTTTTGCTGCAAGTGAGAATACAGAACAGTTCTGCAAAGCAAGAATAGGTTAATGTTACCTAGAACTTGAAATATACCAATAATTTATTTTGTACCTGGTGTGACATTTTCAGCACCTGGCAGAAGATTGTTAGCATTCTATTCATGCATTTTAATGAATCTAATGAGTGTGTTTATATCCCATTCCATGTGCCTTCAAGAAGGCAATGACTGCCCAAGAAACGATGATAAGACTTCTACATAACAGCAAAAGATACTGTTCATTTCCGAGCCAGTCAAAGCCTTCAAATCAGAAGAGCAGGATGGGGTGAATAAGACAAGAATTTTTTTTTGTATTGTGGCTTTTCAAGGCTGTGCAAAATAAATCTTGGGTGAATGCTTTCAATTCTATATTCCGTTCCACTTCAATCAATAAACTAATAAATTGTCCTCCTCAGTTTAAACAAATTATATTTGATGCTCAAAAAACAGTTAAGCACATGCCCATGCCCATCTGACAATATCACTTGAAAACATTAACTTTTACATTCAGTTTAATGAACCTGTTCTTGTAAAGCTTTTGATTTTTTGAAAAATCCAGATAAAATGCCTAGGAGACAAAATACTTCTACTTAGTCATCTGCATATGTAGAAAATATTACTGAATACAGCTTTTTAATTCAGTTCAGGAAAATTCCCAATTTGGAATTACATGGAGCTTCTGCCTAGAACAGAACTGGATGCTAAAAATGGTAAACGCTTCTAGACATAACCTTATATTCACTTCTATTTACACATTCAGGCTAGTGTGCGTCAAAGAGCACAGTAAAACTACCTCGAAACATCAAATCTCATTTAATCATTGACAAGGATACAACATTTTGTTTTGCTTCTCTTCAGCCTGTGGATTTGTAATTCATCTATCTGAGCAATCAAACACAGAAAATAAAAACTTCTATAGTTTTTATTCTTGAGGGAAAAAAAGTCTTACAAGAAACCTTACTCCTGCTCTCCCTAACTACAGAGAATGTAAATTTACAGCAGAGAGTGTCTGGGAAGCTTGATTTCCTACAAAGACCTTCCTGTTTTTTTTCCTCTACTATGAGTTTAAAATTTAAAAAAAGGTGTAAGTTTTAAGTTCTAAGAATTATAGTGTCCCACCGGGACTTTTGAGAGCTGGGACCAAGTTTCTCTCATTCCTAAAACCATGAAATATGAAGAACTTGGGAGTAGAGTGGTGGGTTCATTTAGTTCTTTTATTAACTTCAAAAGATATCACAGTAAAAGGAAGACAGTGGGCAAGGTAAAAAGCTTAAAATGCTCTATTTAACTTCCAAAATGTAGGTAAAAGCCCACTTGCTGCATTTCTGTCTTTCCCCTCCCTCTGGTGTGGATACTTAGCCTCTCTCATTGCACCATAGGCAGTAACTTTGATCAAAATGAGTTGGAAGAGATTTAGGGGTGAGAAGTCACCATCAACAGTCCTTAGCTAGCAAAGATGTGGTTCAGGGCAGGCAGCCATTAACAAGGGAGAATTATAAGACCTAGAGCAACAGTAGAATGAATACAGCTGACAGAAACAGGAGAAATAATCGTAAGCTTGTCAAATACTGAACTATGAGTGTCTATTTGGCACTGGGTAAGACAGGCAATTCTGATATAAGAAAGGTGAAAGGGCAATTAATAGAAGATTATAGTACAAAGACTGAAATTTAGATCAGTTTAAGAAGAGAGTCCTGTGGATGGGAGGAAAAACAAGGCAAGGAACTGCAGGATCATCTTGAGATCTATCCAGTGACCTAGGCCAGACCTATGGAGTCACCAGGGAGCCTGAAGCCTGTTTCTCATGAGATCATCAGACACAGTGCTGGATTTAGTGCTTGATTAATTTCCAAGTTAGGTCAACGATAAAGCAGCTGTTAAAGGGCACGTCTGAAAAAGAATATAACCACTTGAAAGTAAAGCCAAGTCTTAAATTATCTGTGCTGTGGCCTATCTTTGAGAGAACTGCGCTTGAAGTAACACAACCATAGAAAACATGGCAAGAGAAGCATGGAGCTGTGCACGCTGCTTGTCAGTACAGCTCTGCAGCCGCTATATGCTGCTGTAGTGGACTCCTCACAAGACAGTAACTCAAGATAGGGGCTTTACTTACATTAATTCAAGCATACATCTTGTCTTGAAATCTACCCTGCAGTAAAAATAAGCCTTGAGTAACTTAAGGAAAAATTACTGGAAAAAAAATTGGAAAGAACAAAAGGACTAATAATACACCAGCTCATGCACTAAGAGCACCACCTGCAGTTAATACATTCAGGCAAAGTGTTCTTGAGTTTGAAAATAAAACAGTAAAAGCAGCTTATATGTCAGAAGGAAATGCACAGCAACCCGTGTGACAACTCAGCCGTCAATTAACTGCAAATATGTAAACAGCTTTTCAGCTAGATCTGCACTAAGTGCTGGGAGAATGCTCTGGGGAGAAGTCAGAAGAGGCCAGAAGAAGCACTGAGCCGTGATAATTTGTTTTCAGGGCTGTAGCAGGTTAACTTGGATTTTATGTTTAGCCTGGAAACAAAGCTGTGTACATTCAACCTTCTGAACACTAGCCCAAGTACCTTCTACTGCTAAAAACCAGCACGACTGTTTTCTCAGCCATACTTTTCTGAGTTTTGGAAGGGGAAAGGGACAGGCAGAGCCTGCACTTCTCACCGGGTATTAGGTAACACCGCATCAGGTACTGATGCAATATATGTGATGCCGCAGGGTCTTTTTGGTTTTTGATTTTTTGATTCTTTTAATTTTATAGATATTAGAAATTATTGTAGATCTAATGTATTAGTAATGTAACTTTAGTAGCTGAATGTTTATACACCCATGACCCCTATCCTAACAACCCTTAGAATTCCTTAAAGCTGTTTAGTCTGTATTTCAAGGTAGAATTGCAGAAAAACACCATGAAGCCTGAACCACAAGATAAAGACAGGGACAGAAGGACCTCCAAATCTGAAGCTTTGGAAGGCCTCCAAGAACCTGACGTGCTGTGAAGAAGACAATGAAGATGAAGAGAGGGTCCTGATACCCCAGACCCAATTCCTGAGGGGGCGTGGAGAGGGTAGTTTGGGGGCAGGACTGGGAGAAATAGCAAAATGGGATTGGATAGATACTATTATAAAAACCTGTAACTTAATTGTAGAAGAGAGAATTCTCATGTGTATTCCTGTGAGCCGGTGTTGGCTCAATTAAAACTTTTATTTATTTATCTTATCTCCTAACTGACTGCCTGGAATTTTTTACTGCGCCCTCCTTAAGGCATCATATGGATGGGGTAGTGTAACAAATAGATGATTTTGATTACCACGCACAGCTTATCTGTTACGGACAGTTCCCTGTCGGGCCCCCATGAGCCCCTCGGGCAGTCACTGTCACACCCGGGCCGGGACCGGGTCCCGCCACAGCCACACACACCGCACTCACACAGCAACCCCCCGGCTCCTCCCGGCTCCGCACCAGGCTGCCCGTAACACAGTCTCGGGGGTCCAGAGCCCTGAAATAATCTAATCACGGTGCAGTGGCTAAATAATAACATAACAGGTCCTGAACAAAGGAGCCCCTGGGCTTTTACACCCTCGCATGCTGAGGGCGGGAGGCTCTGGGTGCCATCGGCTCCTGTCGTGTGTCGGCGTGTCCGGGCACTGAAGGGCCAGGGGTGCCCGTGCCCTTTGCCGCGCAGAGGGTCGGGCTCGGCCCCCCGAGCTCACCCCGCAGCCGCACACCGTCCCGGCGGCACCGACCGCGCTGCTCCGCGCTGCCTTTGGGGCCGCCTGGCACAGCAGCACCTGTGACTGGGGCTCGCCGGCGCTGCCCGCNCCGCCGCCCGCGGCACTTCCGCGTCCCACGCCGGGTCAGCCGCGCCCCCGGCCGGCCCGCAGCGCCCAGCGGGGCCGCTCCCCCGCGCCCGGCAATGCCCGGGTGAAACCAAAACCAACCCCAACACACCCAGGCGGACCAGGAGAGCAGTGCCCCATCCTGCTTTCTGCCCAGAACAGCATGTAAACGTTCGCTTTTTTCCCTGGCGGTGTTTATAATTCCACCTGCTCGGATAGCTAGGCAATTGGCCTCTTTTGCTCCCGACATACTGAAAAAGTCTATTTATGGTGTTTCGAACATTTCTTTTTCATATACACCATTTTAAACCTTGCTATAGCAACTGCACAGTTTCATAATTGCTAAGTTATTCTTTGCTATCAACTCTCTGTTTCCTAACTGGTGCTCACATTGACTGCTGAGATTTTTTTACCATTTTAAGCATGAGTTTAGCTGAAAGACTAAACTGACTTCTGTCACTACATGTCACTTCTTTCATTGATATTTAATATTCTCAAACAACTTTGCAGATATTATAAGTTTCTAATTCAACATTGCTTAATTTTCATTATATTTTCTCATGATTTCCCATAGGATAAAATATTTAATTTGTAGCATTTTTGCATTTGAACTTTTCAGGTCAGTTAAAATTTATTAATATATTACACCCCTTTTGTAGCCTCTTTGCCTTGATGTTTTTCAGCTGCCTTCCACCTTGCTTGTCTGCTAGCTCTTGCCCCCAAAGAGCCCCCTGAACAACTGCTTCTAAAGCAACAGTTAGCCATCAGTAATCCTAGTAATCTTCAGGAGTAATCTTGACAAGTGGGGCTTGCTCATTTTCTTCCTGGAGCTCTACCATTTTATCTCTAGCAGGGTTGCCAAACTTCAGCATTTTGTCTCTATTAAAATTGATCTGAATTCCCGTTTTGTTCTTCTTCTTTCCTCTTTTACTGTAGTATCCATGGAGATCTTGGTGTTTTGTTCCATTTCTGCCCAGGCAGTGGTGCCAACTTGCTTTTCCAGAGGTTCGCTGCTACTTTCTTTGCTGTCTCCCAGTGTGACGGTTCCAAGTTTTATTTGTTTGTATTTTTTGTTAAATAAGTCTAACAATAAGTCTTGTTCAACTAAAGCAGTTGATTTACATCAGCATAAATTCTGAAAGTCGCCACAATATAGTGAAACCACACTGATAGTTCAGCTAAAGACACTGCCATGCAAGCTGCTTGTCTTACAGCACAGAGGCTGCAGGCGGCCCGTCTGCCACTTCACTGGGTTTGTTGATGTCTTGGAATTCTGCCTTGCTTCTCTTGCTCAGCTGTGTTGGAAACTGGATTATACAATGGCTAGTGTTGATGCTAAAACATGTGGAGGACTTCAGTAATCACAGTCCACACTTTGCTGTTGTGCAAACAACACTTCTGGTTAGCAGCTGGCCTTGCTGTCGAGAAGGATTGGGTATCGCTCAGCAACACAGACAGAATGAGATGAAGCTTTGAATTAATTGTTAAGTGGCTCAACGGCAAAATTCACTTTGGCTTTTTTACACTTTATGCCTAAACCTGTCTCAATATCTACATGGGGATTTTATGTGACAGATTTCAATACTGTAAACAAGTCTGCAAGGCTTCCTAAAATGAAGATGAGTAGGTAGCTATGACAAAAGAGCTACACTCAGATGTTCTGGAGATATAAAAGAACTTTGAGAGTACCTTTAGCCAGGTGCAGTGAGAAAAATCATTGAAAGTACCTGAAAAGGTCACCTGTAAACTTCATCCCATCTGTACTGATAACTGAAGAATATGGGAAAGCTGCTTGGAGCCTTGAAACAGCAAAACTACGATGAAAGGAGGCAGCCTTCCTGGCAGAAATACCAAGCATTCGATAGGTGGTTGCTATGTATGCCCCCAAGGTCCAACGCCGTGGCTGTTTGCCCAGACTGAGGAAGGTACAAACACAGGGAATTGCACAACAATCTGGAAAACTTCCAGCAGTGCTTACTCCAGGTCTGTCACATATCACGTTCCTAAATGCCATAATTTTCTGCCAAACTAGCAAATGCTGAGTACCCAGGAGAGTTACTATATGGTGGAGGAAGGAGGTATGGAGGAAAAATTTTAATCTTGGAGACAGGCCTTTGCCTAAAGCTGCTGTTGCATCCTACTCTTTTACCGCGTTCATAAAATTTTGCCTTTGCTTAGCCCATATGGGAGACATACGGGAGCCAAGCCTGCAGAAGTGGTCTGAGTCTGCACCGGTGGATATGAAATTACTTTTGGTATTATCTTGCTAGCTAGGTGGGAGTCGGCCTCTTCTCCCGGGCAACTAGCAATAGGATGAGAAGACATGGTAGGAACCTGCGCCGGGGCAGGTGTAGGTTGGACATTAGTAAGAATTTCTTCATAGAGTGATTAGACACTGGAATGGGTAGCCCAGGTGGAGTCACCGTCCCTGGAGGTGTTTAAGGAGAGACTGGATGTGGCACTTGTGGCCATAGCCCGGCGGAGCTGGTGGCTTTCGGTCCCGAGTTAGACCAGACCATCTCAGGAGTCTCTCCCATCCCATCCGGTCCTGTGGCTCTGTAATGGCAGGCGGGAGGCGAAGCCCCGCCCGGAGCAGTTCCCGGTGCCCGCAGAGGGGCTCCCTGCCGTCCCTCGGGCGGCCCCAGGGGTCGCGGCTCGCGGGCCGCCCCAACGGGCCGGGCCTGGGTCGGGGCGGGCCGCGCTGGCTGCGGGCGCCGCGCCCGGTGACGGTGACGGTG
>WBMV01003883.1:1138631-1227709 GCA_013396655.1 Campylorhamphus procurvoides | reverse complement strand
CCTACTGCCCCCCTGTGCCCCCTACGCCCCCCGCTGTCGGCCGGGGACGTCCCCGGTGCCGGGCCCTGCGCTGCCGGGGGCTGCGGCCGGCTCTGCTCTCCCCCTGCCCCGGGCCCGGCGAGCCGCTGTCGGGCGGCCCAGAGCAAAGCAGCATCTCCCACCCCTGTGTCTTAGTTAACCTCTACGTAATTAAGCGAGATCAAACGTTAGAAACCCTCAGAGACTGTCCTGCGTCCTTAAAACGTTGTGGTGTATATGTGCATCTTTTATCCTCGTTCTGCGTTTACCTTTCTTAATTAAAGGAGACTTTATTATGGAACAGAAAAGGTGAAATAACAGATTACTGTTCTGCAGAATGTGAATGGAGCAGCAAATAGTGGTGTTTAGCAAGGATGTAGATGAAGGTGGTTGTTTGCTGAACAGAAGTAATATTATTTTTTTTCAATGAATTACTTTGGTCACTTGTGGATTTAATATTCCATTATCGAACAGAATTTGGTGTTGACCCTGTCTAGTGATAACATGTAAATGCCTTCTGTGATTTCCTTCATAACCTTGTGTAGCAATTACAATGTTCGAAACATTTCTGCTAGAGGAGTTAAAAACAAAAGGCTATCAATTTAAGAGAGGAAGTCAGATGTGTTTGTATCAGAAACCTTACATTTTATGTTCCATTTTTCTGTAACAATCTATACATATAGTATAGTTCTGAAATTCTTGACTGCAGATGTTTAGAAGTTGGGCACTGGCAAGCCTGTAGAATAGCTACTATTTGCATGATACTACACAACATTAATAAAAGTAGGAAGGTGTTTGCTGATGGAACTTGTCTTGCACATCACAGCCATTATTTGTTGTACTTTTCCTCAGAATTGTGAGAGTATCTATAAAAATCATTTTAAATAGCCCTGTCACCACAGACTGCGTCCTTAAGTATATTTCTGTGACCATAACAGGCCTATGCGTGGGGTTTTATTCTATATTAGAAACAATTTAATTTTAAAGTAGGAAAAATGTAACTTGATTACATTATGCTGTCAAAAATTGCAGTCCAAGTCAGGTGATTTTTTAAGCTTGAGAGCTATGTATAGAGTCAAGAGTGGTGCTGAGCGCGATAGTTGCAATCAGCAGCAAAGCAACAACCTTTCATTATCTGGGGACATAAGAGACTGAGTTAGCCCAAGCAATGCCCAACACTGGTTATCCTGACACTGTGAAAAACGCATGGAGAGATGTTGAGGAGAACCTCAGCTGCTCAAAGGTGATGCTGCTCCACTAAGTTGTCTTAATTTTTGTGTGATTTCAGCCAATTGAGAGCCTGTGGGCCAGAATTACCATTCTGACTACGAAGAGAGGTGGTCACCCAGGCCGTGTTACCTGCCATATATCCAAGCAAACTGCAGAAATTTTAACAGGGAGTATGGGGTGAGAGTGTATTTTATTAGGGGAGAAGAGGAGCCTGGGAAATGTACTTAGGTTGTGTTCATGATGTTAGATTGTAAACCTGGCTATAGTGATGCCGGAGACAGCAGTCATCTGGAAGCAGTACACCCAGTTTACTGCTGTACTAAAGATGGTACTAGTTAGGTAGAACTAACATATTCCGACTGACTTGCACTTTCGTTGTGCATAGCTGGTCTGAGAGTCCTTTGTCTGTGGTGCTAGAATTGGGAGGTTGAGGGAGTGTGGAGCAGAAATGACTGGCTGAATAGAGTGAGCTTTGGCCCTACTGAATTTGTCAGATCTGGCCTGGTCAGACTGACTCTTGCTCTCCTTGCTTATCTCTGGCTTTGGGTTCTCTTGGTTGTGGTGCAGCACCACATCTGGCTGCAAACCTTCCCACAGCACTGGGCACATGGTACAGGATTGCCTGAATGGTTCTGCAAGAGCCAGTGTGGTTCTGGAATGGATGGTGATGACTCAGGTAATAAACTCTCTTGAATCCAGCCCAACTCCATGGTTTCTTCTCTGCCCTTGTCTCCAGCTCTTCAGGTTGGATGACTGTAGTTGGAAATAATTGATGTTTCATGGCATTAGTTAAGTCAGGTCCTGCCTCTGCCACCTGCTTCTCCATAGTGGCTACATTGCTTCCTGAGTTGTCCTGAAAGAGAGTGGGCTGAATTTGGGCACTGACCTAGTAATACACCCTATCTACCAAACTTAATTTTACTTGCTTTTTTTTCCCAAAAGCATCCGCAGTTTGCTTAGCTGACTGGTGGGCTGGGCTTGGCTTCTTTAGTAGTTGGCTAGCAGGCATTGCCGGTGACCTGACAAAAGCCTGCTTTGCAGCCTGGATCCAGCCCTTTGGTTGTTTGTCCATCTGTATTCTAAACAAATTCCAATTTGACTCCTGCCTTCTGTGGTGGCAGCTACCTGGAATACATGAGCGGGGCTTAGATACTAAACTATTTGAAAGATTTTAATTTATTCTAAATCTTCAAATTTTGATATGTGTGTACCTTCTTAGTGATGTTTGAGAAGAAAAGGGATTTTTTTTTTTGAAAGTTCCATGTTTTGCCATCAGCCAACACTCCTAAACAAATGATAAGATGTAAGTGGGGTAGTGGTGTACAAGAACAGAAGAGCTTTATTATCAGGATATTTCCTTTAAAGACAGGAAAATTTTGAATTTCGGTTTTGGGAAGTAAAACATGATAAAGGAGCTTGTGCATTTTAAAGTATTTAAGATCTTTCGGGTCATTCCATTCTATTATATAGTTGAAAAATGTATATGAGGAATCTTGCTACTGTATATATGTTGTCATCAAGTAGTAATATAGAGGGGATATTCATGTGCAGGTTACTTCATGAAATTAATGAAATTTGAGTCAGACATCTTACTTGGAGTTGCAATGATGTCCAGTTTTAAACCTAAATTCTCCTAAACCGAATTAACCTGCTTAGACCACATGACGTGTCTGTGTAATTTTCCATCACTTTGCTAAGTTGAGTTTATTTCAAATCTCACCTTTAGGTAAACCAGCATATCCATTAGTGTACTTAAACCCTGAAATGCATGTAGTCAAAACAACTGTATTTAGAACAGTGCAGCATGTTAGCAGAACAGTGTATGCTGTGCACTTGTGTTGGCATTCAGGAAGTGGAGCTGTGAGAGTTGCAACAGGTGACTGGAGCATTGCCCAGGTCCTGTTTGCATCCCTATGTATTTAGTGCTATTTGTTATGGCATTGAGCAGTGCTGTGGTTTTTTTCTTCCTTGCCTCTTTCATGTTTGCTCATACTTCTTGCTAATTTTTGTGACTTTTGTTAGTGCAGGGGTGAACTGTGATTGTAAAGGTGTCTGTTAGCTTTGCTCCAGTCCACATAGAGCACCCAAAGTATGGTTACTGCAATACTATTACAGTTGTGAGAGGTGTGTGGCTCCAGGAAAATGTAGCTGCAAGTGGATGTTCCTGATAGCATGTGACTGTTTCGGCATCTTCTAGATCCAGAGCAGTAGTGAAGTTAGGGTTAAACAGGTTGGTTTTGGTGTATAAGGGAAACTGGTTGGGAGATGCTGAGTGAGTGCTAAATACAGATAGAGTCACCTGAGTTTTATTACACATTGATTTACTGCAGAATTAGACTGTGTATACAGTGCATCGTACAATTAATGATAACTGGGAAATGAGGTTGTTGTAAGATGAGTTTGAGTACACAGAAATTAATAAAAAAATCTACTGTTGTTTTCTCTCCCCCCCCACCTGCCCCATTAATGAATTACTTCTTTGTAAATATTTCATGTTTTGACATGCAGCCTGGTGCTAAGACATTTCATAGATACACTCTTCCTTCAAGGGTAGGAGACCACAGCATAGATGTTAAGGATCAAGGAAAGTATCAAAGTATTTCCTGTGTTTCTCTAGAAACAAAATAAAAACAATCTGTGAAATGACTAGTCAGAACTTAAAAAGTTCTATGTTCATCTCACAGAATATTACAAATAACTCTCAAAGATGATGATTTTCCTGTTTATATAGGAAAAATAACTTTTCCCCCAAAATATGTATTTTTCCCGTAGCTTTGCTTTACTATGTGCTACTGAAATCCTGTTTTCTCTAGTGTTAGATATGCATTGCTACCTACCACATGCAGGTTTGACCAAAAAGTTTGGAACATGAGAGGTGATTAGATTTCAGATCTCAAATACTTGGAAATGGTTCTAGAATTTCTGACTGTGTTTTTTGCCTTCTGAACCTACTTAATAGCATCTGAACCTACTTAGTAGCATCCAACTAATTTAGTAGCATATGTAGGTTGGAGTGTCCATTTGGTAAGGAGGAACCACAGAGATACCCATAGCATGGCAGGGAGAACTACAGACTCCAGTTTAACTCCAGACGTCTCTTTGGGCACCTGTTTGTGTTCAGGTGCTTACCCCCATGAACTGTAGCTGCGCTTGTGTGATTTAAAAGTGATGGGGGACCTGCAGTTTTCAAGAGGTTTTGCAGCTGTGTCCCCTTCAGAGGACATTACTTTTAGCTGTCCAGCAGCTGAAATTGTAAGAGATGGTGCTGGTGGTTACTTGTCCTTCTCTGGGTGGTCCCTGGTTTGCTCTGGTTCAGCTAAACTGGTAGTCACTGGCAGTGACTGGATTCAAGGTAGATTCTGCTGTAGACAAAGCTTTAGTAGTCTGTGCTGTCTTTGAGTCTTATTCCCAGTGGGCAAACACCTGCATCATTAAAGCATCTTTTGACATGAATTGGCACCCTGCTTTGGCTTAGGGGCCAAAGTTTAAATGAATATAGAGATCAAACAGTTCTTTTTTGTCTTCAGATCAGAGTTGATGTTTTGTTAGGACAATGTTAGACAGTCCTGTGTGTTAGCCACGTTGTAGCAATAGAAAATAACTTTTGAGACCAAACTTGCTTCTTTTGGTGTAATTGTTGATATCCAGAGCAGACCAAAGTTTGCTACTATGGTTTGGTTTTTTACCTATGTTATATAAAGGAGCTGTGTGACTGATGTGTCAGAAAACAAATTTTATATTTGAATTCTAAACAGTAATTTTAAAAACTTAGAATCTCTGCTAAAACATTGGCTATACTGTGTTGGAGAATGTGAAACACATTATGAATGTGTCAAAAGAAGTGAGCAAGTTTCCATTTTAATTCCCTGAACCATGCCCTTCCAGAGATAGTACAATTTATTATGCTCCTAGAAAAAAGTTCGGTTTGATTTAAGGCAGGGAAGAAGAAATACGCTAATTAATTTCTAGTGCTTATTTCTGAAGCCTTTTCTTTGGGGAATATATATCTTCGAGGCTGAAACAGATTGGCTTGTCTCTTCGTTATTTTTATTAAAAATAATGTCTAGGTGTTCTGTAATCTAGTTGAATCTTATTTTCAGTGCATTAGCAGACTGATAATTTTAAACCAAAGTAATGAGAAGGAAAAATTTAACTAAATTTTTAAAAGCAGAACCTACTATGAAACTGTTAGTTCAAGAATCTTTTGAAGTTTCCTTGCTAAAGAAATTTTAAGTGTTCTGCATACTTATAAGAGAACTTGTATTTGTCCTTTTAAAATATCTTTTATGTTTCCTCAATTGGTTGACAATATCAGAATAAAAGTTTTCTGAGATCTATTGTCCTGCTAATCTCTGTTTAACTAGTAACAACTGTTCTGTGCATTAAAAGAAAGCAGTCTTTTGCATTTGGTATTTGTGTTGAATGGCACCTGCTTGAAATCAGTATGCCCCAGCATTTTAAGTATTTACTTTTAAAATGATACTTCTACATGTTGCTGTAACAGGCAGCTGGTATTGTCATCTCATGCTTGACAGTTTTATGTTATGCAAAAACTAAGTTTTTTTACCACTCCTTTTAACTGGAATATTGGACCAGGTGCAGGTTTTAGTTTGTGCTACTGGTAGTGCCTGTTACTTAATCATTTATTGTTTAATATTTATAAATATTAATTTCCATTTCACTGATTAGATAAATGTATAGATCTAAAAATAGTCTTGAAATTTGTGCAGTTGCTTTTTGCACTAAAAGATCAGCTTGTCAATCAGGGTAGTTAGAGTTGCTTTTTATAGCATTGCCTATTACAAGCTGCTAGTTTGAAAAGACTTTAAAATTCAAAGAGAACTGTGCGTAGAAGGTAAATCAAAAATTGTCATGGAAGCAGTGGTTACTGAGTTAATGTATATAATAAACCTCTGCAATGATAAAGAAAATCTGTCATAGTGGCGAGAAATCTCATTTGATGCTTGGTCTGTAGGTGGAAAGTGAATTGAGAGTTAATTTTTTTCTCTTCTTCCTTATACACTTGCTTAGCTCTCATTCCTGTTATTATTTGTAGTATTCATAAAGGAATGTGTTTGTGAAAGACAAAATTGGATATGGATATATTTGGTATATTAATGACAGATATTTCATAACAGTATTTGTAGGCAAATACAATTGCCCATCCTCTGACATTTTGGCATGATGCTTATTTAAAGGGTTTGTAAAAGCCTACAAACTATTCTTTTACTTGTAGAAGAAACCTACATGTTTGGTTGGAATTGACTTTTGGGACAATCTCTACGTTCTTACACATGGAAAGACGTAGTAGTAGTCTAATCCCACAGAGGAGGACTTGCTTCCCATGCAAGATGAGAGATGATCACCTAATGATTCGTTCTCCAGTGGTGTGGTGAGGTACTGCTTCTGTCAGTTTTCTTCTGAAGAGTAATTAATGATTATAGATTATGACTTTTCCTATACAGCACAAATCAGTTGCCTTGAATGAAATGGTTGCTGTGTCTGCTCTTTTGACAAAACTGCTTACACTTGAGAAACATAGCTTTGCAGCTTCTCATGTCTCCCTTTGTCTTCCTCTTTCATGCAATTTGAGGATCATCCTCATCTTAAAAGGCAAATGTGACAGGAATATGTGATTAAAGGAGGAAAAGAGATGGGCCTGAAGAAGGTTAGAGATATAAAGTATAAAAGAAGAGATGGGAGACAAAGTGTGTCTTTGACATACAGTCTTCCCTAGTGCCAGATTCCTGAATGCCACCTTTGCCTGCTGTTTTCAATACTTGAGAATGCCCACCGACATGATGTGCATGTTGCTCCTCTCATGGAAAGGTGATGGTGTGCTGTTGCACTGATAACTCTCTCGGGTCATTCTGATCCTTGTTTGTGGGGGTCTTATTTATGGACCATGTGTATGTCTGTATGGTCCATGTGATGGTGTGGCCGTTTCTTTGGCTAGCTTTCATTAAAAGTGAGAAAATGACCAAGAAACCCATCAAAAGAACTCTACTAAGGTCATTAATACAAATACTTCAAAGCTGAGAAATTTCAGAATTCGAATCTGAGACAAAGCTCTAATTTGCTTCAAATGTATGTGGTGGTGGGTTTTCCAGTGGAGTAGTGTCAGTTGGAATAGAGTGTATTCACACCTGCTTCCTCTGGGCTTTCCTCTGTAAGCTGGTCTGGACCCCTGTGAGTACAGTGTGAGGGCCAGGGGGCTGTGGAGAGCTGACTGATAGTAATATTTTGGTTATATGGTAGTGTCTCTTCCTTAATTGTGTTATCTCATGGCCTCTGCCTCTTTCAATACTCTATTTCATATTTATCCTTGACTGGAATGAAATCTGGAAGATGGGCTTCTCTAGGTCTTGTAAACAGATACTGGAATATTAATAAGAGATTGAGAAAGAAGTAAGATTTCTCCTTGTGAAGGCATTTGAATCACACAATGGTTGAGGTACCTCTGGAGGTTATTCTATCTAAATTCCCAGCTTGAGCAGGGTCACCTAGAACAGGTTCCCTGGGACCATGTCTGGTTGTCTTCTGAACATGTCAAAGGATGGCAACTCCAGAGCCTCTCAGGGCAGCCTATGCCAGTGCTGGGCAGAAAGCTGCGGTGCAAGCCCCATGTTGGTTTGCAGCTGTATTGCACAGCTTTTCTAGATATCCACTTCATCCTGTCAATAAAAGCAATAAATAAACAAAGCCTTATCAATTTATTAATTTATATATATTTTTTATATCTGTAGCAATTGAGCACTTGATGGTATGAACTCAGGTAGGAGAATGAGTGAGGAGAGGGAAAGTGGGACTAATCAAACTGTTAGTTGAGATACTCCAACCTGAATTTCAATATATGTGCACAAGGGGACCGAGCTGGCATTGGACAGTCAGTTTTAACTTAGGGGTGTCCTTTATATGACAGCTTTTAGATTGTTGATAGTTTTGTGTGTGATTTTATACAGCTGAATATAGTATACTAAACAGATTGGTTCTCCTAGGAGGCACAGAGGATATGGTATAGGTCTGATGTTCACCCTGGTACAGCTTTTAGAAATAAAAAATATTGATCTCGTTTATCTTGTGAATATAATGGATATTTCCTGGGTGATATATAGGTCGAGGGTGTATTTTAGTGTGTTTACCAAAAGACAGACAGCCTACTCAGAAGAGTTCCCTCTGCCCTTATTTCCCCTCCTTCCCTACTTCCTGTCCTCCCCTCTGAGGACAACTTTTAAATAGAATTAAAAGATTTGCACAGGAATGCTTGAAATACTTGTGAGTTAGACTGTGTGAGAACCCATTCTACACTTGTGGCAGATTTTTGGCAAAGCTTAACCCTGTGTTTCTTGAAACTGTGATGTGCTCTGGATCAGCAATGCAGAATCTGAACTTACACCATCTCTTGGGGACATGACTTGTTAAGATAGAAGGGCTACAGACTGAGATTCTCTTGTGCTTTGCAAAGAGAGCATGCCAAAAGGTCACATCCCACCTTCCGACGTTTAAAATATGCAGTAACCAAATTGGGAGGGGAATTTGCTAATGCCATAGTGCCGTATAGGTAAGATAAAACAAAAACAAGTTACAGAAGGAAATATGTCAAAGGAGGAACACTAAATTAGGGAGTTTAATTATGATAGGAATAATTCCCTTCCACTCAGCTTAAATCAGACATAAAAAAATAAACACATGATCAAGTAATTCGGTTTTCAGTTACTTCTTACAATTTAGTCTCTTTCTCAGAACCACCAGCTAAATGTGATATTTTTCTATAAGTGTTGATATACAAGTATTTAATAAATTTGGTTTTAACTTTCAATTGCTTTTTACAAATTGGTGTCCTTATGCCCCCAGGTAAACATAATTTTTATTTAACAGAAAAAGTTGGTAAG
This sequence comes from Campylorhamphus procurvoides, assembly GCA_013396655.1. NCBI lineage: Eukaryota > Metazoa > Chordata > Aves > Passeriformes > Dendrocolaptidae > Campylorhamphus > Campylorhamphus procurvoides. Next base: position 1,218,569 of record WBMV01003883.1, on the reverse strand, counting down.
TAGTTGAAAAATTTGAACAAGTTAAAATAGAAAGGCAGCCAGTTCATTTGTTTCCTTTTCCTTTTGTTCCTTTGATCTGAATATGAAAAAATAAATATGTATCTATATATTGGAGTGCATATATATGTATGTATACAGGTTGCATATATGTTATGCACAAGTGTGTGCTAAAGTTTTTATGACCAACACGGTGATCTCAGTGGTGCTTACTGCTCAGATAACATTCTAGAACAAAACTAGATTTGTTAGCGTTGAAATTTAAAGAAGCGGTTCCTTTCGCTTGATGGATGGATCTTCATATTTAGATGTTCATGGATAGGTTGAATGCTTTGTGAGTTGAGAAATCTGGTTAGACTGATCAACCTGGTCTCACAAAATGTGAGGATATCCTGGTATGATTGTGGACAAATTTGCTCTCCTGCTTGACCACATGGATTATCTTTTCTATCAGCATTTGCCATTTATTTTCACCATGATAAATGAAGTAATGGACTATCTAAGCATAATGCTGAGTAAGACTGATGACCAAAGTACTAGTAGAAGCTTCAGGCCAAAACTAAACCTATTATGCAATGTGTCTTATTAAAGCCATAAACCAAGTGCTTAAAATGACTACAACATGGAACAATTGTCCTTTAACAGTTTAGTTTCGGGTGATGGATGTTGTTAATCTGGATTGTTTCAACATGGTATTTTGTTTTTGTTTTTTTCCTTTAGCTTTTCTATGTAGACAGATTAGACATGCAGTTTTTCAGAAAACAAAGATGAGATTTTTACATGATGTTTGTATATCTGATTTTCAGAGTACTGGAGTTGCAGCACTTCTGACTGCATGTGTTCTTAGATTAATTTCTGATTTTGGAGACCTCCTAGCATAGGTAGTAGATTAGGGAGCTGTAGCCTTGTATTATTTATTCTATTGTAGTTGTATAATTCTACTACTTAATCAGTTATCACTGGAATAGATTGCCTGGAGAAGTTGGGAACGCCCCATTCCTGTAAGTGGTTAAGGCCAGGTTGGGCCGGGCTTTGAGCAAGCTGGACTAGAAGAAAGTGTCCCTGCCCATAGCAGGAGTTTGGAACCAGCTGATTCTTAAGGTCCCTTCCAACCCAAACCATTCTATGATTTTATGATCTCTGTCAATTTTATTGGGCACTTTATTGATTCAGTTGGTGTAGCTTTTGTTTTAAGTCAGAGTTGAGGGCTTTTTGCATTTCATGTAACACGGTATGTATTCTTTTTTTTAACTTTCTTTGAGCCTTCTTGCAGTCTGAATTCTGGTGTTGCTTTGCTCATTCCCTGCTTGCTGGCCTAGAGGAAGTTCCCTTTAGAACTATTTATGGAGTTGCATACCTATTTTTTTTGTTGCCTTTGAGTCCCTTGTGCAGTTTTGGACACCACAGTCTAAGTAGGATATAAAGCTGTTAGAAAGCATCCAAAGGAGGGCTGAAAAGATAGTGAAGGGCCTTGAGGGGGAGCCATATGAGGAGTTGGCTGAGGGTACTTGGTCCATTCAGCCTGGAGAAGAGGAGACTGAGGGGAGATCTCATTGCAGCTACAACTTCCTCATGAGTGGAATTGGAGGGACAGACACTGACCTCTTCAGTGTGGTGGCCAGTGACAGGACCTGAGGGAATGGCCTGAAGCTGTATTAGGGCAGGTTTAGGTTGGATATTAAGAAAATGTTCTTTACCCAGAGGGTAGTTGGGCACTGGAACAGGTTTCCCAGGGAAGTGGTTCTGACTCTAATTCTGCCAGAGTTCAAGAAGTGTTTGGACAGTGCTTTCAGGCACACAGTGTAATTCTTGGGTTTGTCCTCTGTTGGACTCTGATCCTTGCGGGTCCCTTCCAACTTAGGGTATTCTGTGATTTTTGGACATAAACCAAGGTTTTGTATGAGAGGTTGTCTTTAGAAGCCTTGTTATGTGATTTGCAATGGGGTAAAACAGAAGTTATTTCTAAATAATGGGAATAATATGAAAGAAAGAATATTTAGACTTTAGACAGAAGTAAGACAGTTGTAAAGAAGGGTTCAGAGAAGCAATGAAGATGCAAGTAAAATTGGGGACTAAGAACTTCAAGTCAAAACACAAGTGCTTTCATTGTCTTACAAAAAAGAAAACTATATCATTTTAGTCTGGTTTGCCAAGGACATTGAGCTTATATAATCGTTGAAGTTCTTTCTCCCTCAGTAGCAGTCGACCTCTGATGACCAGTTCAACAAGGCTTTCAAAGACCATTAAGTTGGTACATGCTTTGTGACTATAAGCAGGCTAAGGAACGAATCCCAAACTTTTCCCAGCTGCAGCTGCTATTCTTTCCGTTTGTCAGCAGCTGAACAGACATTGAGATTTGTGTATTGGTTGGCCTGTTGGGAAGCATGTAGTTGAAAATTAATTAGTGCACAAGTTGCTTTATAGTATTATATCACTTACCAGCTCTTGCCTTAGAGTGTTTTAACAGAAGATTTTGAAGAAACAGAAGTTATTATGTTGGGTACTGAAATGAAAACAGCAGAGAAATTCTTGGGAAACCATGTTTTCTTGGATTTTATTGCTCACAAAACTGACTTCTGATATAGAAAAGACATCTGAATTCATAGTAGAAGTGCTTAATCCTATTTTTTTTATTAATTTGTTTATGTTTATCTATGGCTGTGCTTTTTGTTGCAGTGGTGCGATGAAAGATTCGACTTCCAAGCTACATTTTTACAGTGCTTGGCAAAACATGTGCCAAATATTTACTCAGCTGAAATGGACCCCTTGGTGGAGAAACAGGAAGAAATGGTTCAGGCAGCAATATTGTACCCCCTGGAATGTTATTTGTTTGGGGAGGACCCAGATATGTTCCTGGAGAAACTACAACAGAGTGGATCCTCCCAGCTCTGTGGAAAGGTGTTCAAAGGAGGGGAAACAACATACTCTTGCAGGTAAGAATGAAGGTGTGTTATCATAAATGTTCCTACATGAAATAGTCCAGCAAAGTGGTTTAATAAAATCAGTTGTGCTGCTGCTAACTAGTCATTACTTGTCACAGTAGGTCTTTGCTTAACTGATGATGGCATTTGCTTTACGTTTTCAACCACTTTAGAGTGAGGAAAATTGCACATGAAAAGAAGGCTCTGGCAGAGAAATGGGGAAGGAAGTGAAAAGGATACTAAAGGTACTGAAAACCATGTGTTAAAGATGTTGGATGGTAGGGTACATCATCCAACAAGGCACAAGAGTCTGCACACAGTACTCACTCTGGTTCCAGAGTCTGAAACAGAATCCAGCATTTCTGAGTGTCATCAGTCCTTTGCTTAAGCAATAGCTGTGTGACCAGTGGTTGTTTTCTCACCTTTTTTCTCAACCTGGAGTATATTAAATATAGCAGCTTGCTGATTTGATAGAATTAATTTTATTAATTAATACTCATACAATTATATTAAACAATGAGTATAATTAAAACACTGATATAAAAAACCCCATTGTCTTTGTGGTGAATGTAAATGTTGCAACTGTGCTGACGATTAATGAGCATTAATATGATGCTGTTGTCATAGTTTATTTTGTTCTTCAGTTTCATTTAAAAGTGTAGAAAATTTAATCAGAAATACTGAAAGACTATTATTAAGGATAAAAAAATATTACTGTGGCTAAAAAATACAGCCCCTAGAATTTAGGAGATATCAAAATGAAAGTTCTCTGTAAATGTTATCTTTATGAATTACACTGGAAAGTTTTAATCAGTCATACATGCTGCAGCTTTTTCTAGGAGTAAGAAAGGAGAATAATCTTTGAAGAAGTCCTGCGTGTGCTAGAAAGTGTGTAGTGAGTGTGACAGTTGTATGAAGGAAAAGGATTGGCAAGGCACTTTAGTGCTGCTATAACAGGAATAATCCTGTTCCTACCTCTGCAGAGTTCTTGCATAATAGCAGGCAAAAAGACAAAGTTCTATATCTCGGAGGTGGTCTCTATTTTTTTTTTTTTTTGAGTTCCTGTGTTGCAAAAATGTGGTAGTATTTATACAGGATACTGTATGTACGTACTACTGCAACTGAAGCTAGGTATGCAGTTGCTTTGGGCTTCTAAAATGCTAAAAATAGTAGATACCCTTAAGTATTAAAGTCTAAATATCATGAATTGGACATTCAAATCTAGCAGACAGTTCTGACTTCATTTTTCTTTCTTTTAACTCACCTTTCAGAAGATTTATGGTGATAAATGAATGTTACTGAAGTATTAAGTTATTGTAATGATTATTGGAATCTGGAGGTTTGAAAGGAAGTTATTTCTGTAATCAGAATTACTATGCTATTTTAGTTGTATTGTAAAAGAGGCTTGAACTAAATGTTGAACAATTGTATAAAGTAAAAAACTTGATCCACTGTCATTTAGCACCTGTCATCCATATTTTGCATACAATGAAACACTATTTAAAAGTGACAATGTTGTAAGGAAAAAAGGCAATATGAAAAAGTATGTATATGGAACATATAAAAAATGGAATTAGATTGCCCATGAGTGTAATTCCAGATTTTCTGATATTTAAGCGCATGAGAGAAACTGTTGGAAATAAATTTCAAAGTATATATTCCTGGCTCATTTTAAAAAGGAATTCTATTTAAATTTTAGTTTCTAACTGGTTTAAAAGTTCAAAACATGACCTAGCAGAAGCGTAGCAAAAGTTTAATTGGCAAACTGACTACAGATATTGGAAACAATAATAAAGCCTAATTCAGAGCCCTCATGGGTTTTAATAGCTGCTTTTTCCTAGCAAAATCAGAGGAAGTTAGCAGAAAGTTTTAAAAGTAAAAATTGAGCATGTTTTTGACAGAAGTTGATATAACAGGTTTGAATTCATGATTCAAACCTAACAAGACTGACTTTTGTCTTTCAGTGATGTGGAGTAGCCAGTGTTTGTATAATTTGAATCTATAGTTAATCTCATTTTTTTTTCTCATTTTTCAGAGCAGTATTTTCCTTTGTGCATGAAAACTCCATGTGTTTGTTATAGAAAATTTTCCAGTTACAGTTACTGTTTTTGTTGCAGAGACTGTGCAGTGGATCCAACCTGCGTGCTCTGTATTGACTGCTTCCAGAACAGCATTCACAAGAACCACCGGTACAAGGTAGGGAAATCTTGTTTTAAGAATTCATACTTGTAGCTTTGGAGAAGTTTTTTTGATGATATAATATACTGTATATAAACCATTAGTAATTTTATTATTTAAAAAAGAAATTCTGGGATTTATGAAATACTTAATCTCTCTCTCTGTTGGGTTTCTAACTATGTAAAGCCTCTTTTAAGAACAGCAACTTCCTAATTAAAGAACCAAAGGATAAAGGCATGTGTTTATGCATGCATACCATTGTTATTCTCTTTGGCAATATTACAGAAGTGTAAGTCAGAGTAAAAAACTGTGACTGAAAATGATGGTCATATCCTAAGTCCTAGTTAGTGCTGTTGGGAAGTTTAGAATGAGTGTGCAAATACAGGGGCCGTTACTTCAGCAGTCTCTACATGTCCACTTTGTTCCTCCCTTTAGATCTGCATAAACTACTTAGTGCCTTAGTGTAGACTATGATGAAGTTAAACCAAATGTTAAAACATCGATATTTTATTTTTTTCTTAATTGAGGAGATTGTTCTAGAACTGGATTGTCTCTCTCTGATACACTTTTGATTCTCTTTGAACTAAATCTATGTTATCTTTGAAAGATTCCCATGCTTTAATTAACGATGGTTCTTTTAAATTATTCTTAAGATAACTTACTGCCTAAATCGACATCTCCTGATTCCTTCCCAGGCCTCCTTTTTTGCTTGCCCTCTTCACTGAGAACTCTAATTTCAGCAGCCATTGAAGCAGAAACAGATAACAGGATATTGTCATTTTGACAGCTGGACTAAATCTGCTTTAAGAGACAAGAAAACGTACAGAAATATTATGTATTCAATTTAATTATCTTTCATTACCAAAAAGGGGAATAGTTTTTTTCCTTTCAGATTTTCTATTAATTAGTATGACATCCATGGAAGAGATTTGTCTTATTTCTATTGTCCATTGGTCATAAATGCCCTTTGAGTGGGTATTTTTCAATGAGACATAATTTGGAAGAGGGTCCTAGCAATGTCAAAAATGACTGGTGCTAAAATACAATATTTTGCTTCTCTCTCTGTGTCTTTGTATACTGATCTGATGTATTGCAGATATTGACTCAAAGATGTGCAAATCTATTTGGATAATGCAGATATAACTTCTCCATACATAAGCATGCACACACACAGTTTACGGAGAGGTGGGATGGAACCCCAGGGAAAATAGACAGGAATAATTACAGAGCAGTTTGGAACCACAGCTGGCCTGAGAAGCTGTTGTTGTTTTCCTGTTTTTCAGTAACTACTTCAGGCAAGACATCAGCTATGCAAGTAGGTAGTCAGAGGAGAGCAGATTTGCTGCACTTTCATTGTAAAGATGCAATCTAAAGAATACAGGTTATTCTCTTTATATATTCATATAATAATTTATGTTGGAAGGGACCTAAGGAGGTCACCTAGTCCACCTTTCTGCTCAAAGTATCTCTAATTAGATCAGGTTATTTTAAAATGTTTCAAGTAAATAACAGATTTCTGAGTATCTTTTTTTTGGGTCATTGAGGTTTTTTTATAATTGTTTCAGGATTGGGAGTTTGGAGTAAGCCAAGGATAATTGTTTTTGCCTGAGTTTAGTCTGAACTTTTTGCCAAAATGAAGGGTCAGAATTTGTACTTTTCTGAAAGTGCAATGCAAAGTTAAAGTTACAAGAATCTATTTAGATGTGATCATGTTATCTTTACTTTGGTTAGAAGTGGAAGTACTACTAAATGGCTGTTTAATATGTGCATATTCTTATTTCTATTATTTTTTAACTTTATGAAGTAATTTGTAAAGAAGGCAATAAGCAACTTTGCCATAATTTTAGGAATAAACCCAGAAATTATTGTTTTATCATTTATGAAGTTCTTATTATTCATCAGTGATAGGCTTTTCCACCTACTTTCTAGTTAAAATTATTTAAGACTTTTTTACATACCTTTTTGTAGCAGCAACTGTATTTCCTCCTTTATTTTCTGCTCAAAAAGTTTACATTTTACCCCACTCCTCCTGTGATAAGTCTCCTTTTGTCTAAAACAAGAAGAGTGTTGTGGTAAGTCTGTTGGTTATGCAGTGACTCTTCTATTTCTTAAGTTGGTCTTTATACTTGTGTTTGATTTAAATAATGCACATTTTTATTTTTCTCTTGCTGTTTATGTGCTTATTTCATGACTTAAATAAATGGTTTTTACAGATGCATAGCTCTACTGGAGGTGGATTTTGTGACTGTGGGGATACAGAGGCATGGAAGGCTGGACCACTGTGTACTAAGCATGAGCTTGGATCATCAAGTTCTCCGAAAGAGGTAAGAATATTGCTTAAAATGAAGGAATAAATATTGCAAGTATTGCTTTCTGTATTTTAAAAAGTGCTTATTCCTGTATGTGTATTGTATAATTCATGCAGTAGGTTCAGTCGAGTTGAATCAGGATTTCTTTGGTCAACGTCTTTGGTATCAAACATATATGTTGGACATGCTTTGTTCTTTTTTTTTTTTCTTTTTGTTTGGAGGCAGTTTCATCTACTTGTCTTGTGCATTTCAGTTTTTCATTTGGAATTAGAATTACAATCACCTGCTTTTTGCTATATGTATTACTCAGTTCTTATTCACAAATAGTTGATTTCCCAGTGGTCAGTAAATGTTTAGATATAGTACTTGATTTTAATGTATTTTCTCTTTCCCTCATTGCTGCATTACCGAACAATTGTTCTTGTCAGTTACTTCTGGTGTGTGATCTGTCACTATGAGTGAAATAAGAATCTATGTCTTGAAACTAACCTCTTATGCTAGGATATTTCATGCTTATTGTATCTCATAAAGCAGCATTTAATGAGGAACATGCCAACTTACAAGGAATTGTCAAAAAGAATGTAGACATATCACTTACTTTAGGTAAAATTGTTTGGTTTTTTTTTTGAGTCCTACATTCTGAGATAATCAGATAATGAAATCCTCAACATTTTCCTTGCAAATAGACCCCTAACTCTTCATGGTTTTGTTGCAAACTGTTATTTATGATCTGCCAAAAAAGGCAAATGGAAAATGAATAAAGAGGATTTACAGAAAAATGAGGCAAAGATTTCCTTCACTTGTTCATCCTTCAGAAAATCCATGAAAATTAATGGATTTCAGAAATAAAAATAGTTGAAGCTCGAGGAAGGGGTCATCTATTTATCACTTGGAGCTTGTTCCATTAAAGCTTACTTGATTGTACATCAGTGAAGTCTATTCTGCTGTGCAGTACCTTGTGTTCTGAAGGAAAATAGCATTTTGTTCTGAATCCTAGATTGCTGATAGTGCTGATAAATACATATGGGAAGGTAGAGAACTCATATCTGCCAGCTTCAAAACCACCTTTGGATACTGTGGGAAATTTATGCTACAAGATGCTCAGTATCAGATTTCTCCATAAGTGCTGAGGGTCCTTAGCATATCATGAAGAGAATGTAGCTGTAGCCTTAAGACAGAATGGTCATGTGGCAATTGAGAATTAACTGTTTAATTCCACTTGAGAACTAAGTGTTTCCAGCCAAAAAAAATCTCCATTGCTCCTAGATAAATGATCCTACTTTTTCCTCAGGTCACCAGCTTGTCTTACAGACAGTAGCTAGCATTCATTATAGATATCAACTGTGATGGCTCACACACCTGGTTGCACAAGATAGATACCTGAATGAACATAGACCTATGAGGCACATAAAGAAATATAACAAATTTTAAATAAAGTAGATTATATAATATGTAAAGTATATATAATTTAGTATATATAATTATATATATATAAAGTATATATAATTTAGGTCTACATGAGGTCTTCTAACAGTTGTTTCAGCACTTTATTTTTGAGAATAATAGTATTTTTTGTTCCAACAACTCTGATCAGAATCCTTCTTACTTACTGCTGGGAAACCTGTTTCTCTGCAAGGTACAGATTTTGATCTTGAGGATCTGCAGCTTGCATCTATGACAGCATATTCTGCTTTTCCCCTCCCTTTCCTTTAGAACAGATTTTTCATAGTAATTAAGAAAAAAACAAATCTCAAGAAGAACACCAAAACCTTTATCAATTCTACCAGAAAGGCTGTTTCACTCTTGTTTAAAATCACACCATCGAAATTTTGTGAGCTCTTTTTCAAAACCAAGTTTAGTGTTCCTCAGCATTTTGTTTGTTTAGATGAAAATAAGGTGCTCCGAATACTCTTCAGGGCATTTGGACACAATGGAGATAGGGTTAAAGGATAGATCATATCAATAGTGACCACAGCTAACAACAGTATCTCTTTGTTTTCAACTTAATTGAGAACTTACCACACTACCTGTGTTAAGGAAACAGGGAACCTCCCATGCTTCTTCAAGTAATATTTCTTTACCAATCTCTGGTAAGGCATTTGGTTGGCTTGCAGTGAATTTGTTTGATCATCGCTTCTGTCATGGAGCTGTGGGAGTCCAGAGTTAAGTTACAACTGCTGTCAAATAAACTGGAACATACTCCTACTCAAAGTGCTACCTGAGAGTTGTGAATTATAGAAAACATGTAGTTAGACAATTATATGAATTTGAAGAAGCTGAAGGTTGCTTATGAGTTCTTTGTTGCCAATATATGTGGCTCTTATGCACTCAGTATATGCAGATTCTCTAGTAAAAGAGTAGAAATACAATTGCTACAATAATGCAGTGCATCAGCATAGTAATACATACTTTATGTAACTGTGGGAAGGATTACATGGCATGACTGTCTTGCTCTTTCAGTAAAAGACTTGTCTGTCATGGATTCTTTATGACAAAGAGGCTTGTGAATGTTTGGATTACCTTATGGTTTGTTCTCTGTTTTGAGAGTCAAGGACGTTCATAATGTAGGAATTTTCTCAGCATACCGTGCTTTTTATCAGAATGAGAGGCAAGGCACATTTGGTGCAGATGTTCTGCATATTTTTTTCCAGCATGTTTTCAGAAAGCACAGAAATCTATCCCATGTTTGTTAAACAAAAAGTACTCTTTTCTGGATGATCCTGGCCAGTATTCCTTTAATTACTCTAAGTGCAGAGAATATATAATTTTAGAATCCCCACTCCAGGCTCTTAGGAGTTAACCATTTCCTACTGATTTCAAATTAATGTTTTCTGTATGCCAGAAATATGAAAGTCTTCTTGCCTAAATATATCCTTAAAACCAGCAAACCTTAAGGAGTCATGTCTGAGATAAGGAAACAATACTTCCCAGGCACCTTTTTTTTATTTTTTTTTTCAAAGATTGTTAATTCTTTTAAAACTGGACATTGTTCATTCTTCCAAAATTTTGTTTTTTTAAGCTTTACCTTGAAACGTAAACAATTGCACATTTTTGGGCATAGTTTTTAGAGAATTTGATTTTCACTCTTTCAATTTACATTAGATGTATCTTAATTTCATTTTACTGTGACTTCTATTAATATGGGTAGCATTGGAAGTGGCATTACATCATTTAACTTTTCACTACTTGTATGAGTGCAAGCCCTGTTTTTAATTTTATAAATCCTTTGATGTGATTTCCTTTGATTTTATTTTTTCCTTTTTTTTTTTTCCCCTACAGACTGAGGGGAGAGCAGCGTGTCTTACTACAGAATTATTGTTTGGAGCATCTGCACAGCTCTTAGTTTTTCTCCATCTCTGTTGTTTTTCCTTAACGTGCATTAGTGCTTAAAAAGCCAAACTGTTAAGAAAAAGTGGAAAAAGTTGGTATATTTACAAGTCAGTTCAATTGAATTTTTCTTAGCACTATAGTTTTTTTTCGTTCTCCAGACATGAAGATTATGAGAACTTTGTTAGTCTGGGAAAAAAGTAATTACCTCAGACATTTACATTCTTAGTTATCAAGATCTACCATGAGCTTATCCAAAATTAAGTATATACACATAATGATATTCATAAACCATGATTTAATTGACAGACATTTTTAGATTGCATGTCTGACTCCAGATTATTCTTCTGATGCTTATCAGGTCAGAAAACTGTTGTTCAGAGCTTTAGAATTGGTCACATTAACACATTCTTACTTCTCTTCCACTACATTTTTAGCTTTTCCATCATATCTAGTGCATTATACAACACAATTTTACTTCTTTATTTAAAAGCCATCTGCTTCATAAATGGATAAATGTGACTGATGAAGAATTTTTGAAAATATGGTTCTTAGTTGTATTAAACACATCACTCTGTGTTCTTTAATATTTAGTATTTGTCAGGTCATGTCTTGCAGAAGTGAGTGCACTTAGTACTTTGGGATTTAAAGTCGCACGTGAAAAGCTTTATTTGTGGAAAGCATCTGTTTCTCATCTTTTTTTTTTCACTCTGGCAAAAACATACCTATTCAGATTTTGTAGGTGTTTTGGGTGAACCTAAAATTATAGGAAACTTCATGCAAATACTGCAGAAGATACCAGCTTCTGTTTCTGTCTCATGTTTGCATATGAAATTACTGGATTTGGTTGCATTACCATTAATAACAACATTATATACCATTTCTGTATGTGTATGCTGAAAGGAATGTTGTCATCCAGGCCCGTGGATGACAGCCCTCCTATCATACAGTATCATTGCAATGTATCTGTGTCTTGTACCTCAATAATGATCATTTCATTCTTACGTGTGGATTTGGTAATGATTTTTTTTTTTGCTTATAACATCAATTTCTCTCCTGCTTAAATGCTTACAGAAATGAAGAATAATGTTATATTTTGTATACAATTCACTTGATAAGCTTTATCTGGGTGGATGGGAAACATGTCAGTTCACAGAGATATTTTGAATGACTTTTAGGTATGGGATAGGATTTCTGAAAGAACAGAGTTAGTGTTCCTTGGATAATTTTGTTTGATTGTAGTGAGTGTTTGCCAGCATACCCACACAAATAAGAAAAGAAAGAAATGCAGAAGAAGGATTTTGGTCTGGACTGCAAACTGTTAATATCTGTGGGTATACAGAAAGCTGTTAAACAGCTTTTTAAAATGTAAGTTAAAAAGAAAAAGTGAAGTTTTCTTGCACATTTGGTGATGCCTTTCATAGCCTAGTCCTAGGTAAAACATGGATACAAAACAAGAGGCAGGTAAAACTGTTGGAATACTATTGAGCCTTTGGGATGAGGTAATTTTGAAGAGAAGAAATTAGGTGAGGGTAATTTGCTTGAAAATAATAAAAAGGGTAATTTCCTGAAACAAATATAGTAATAAGGTATTGTACTAATGCCACTTTAGAATTTTTAGAATTTCTTTTCCATATTAATACTGTCTCATGTTTTACAGAATTCTGAATGTCAGTTGAATGAAGAAATTATGGAGCACTCCAGGAGGGTGTTTCCCTCTGTGATAAAATACATTGTAGATATGCTTATCTGGGAAGAAGAGAAGGAACTGCCTCTGGAGCTCACAATTAGGTAGGGACTATCTCCAACTTTGTCTTCAAAGCATTAGAAACTTTGATTATAGTTTTGCCTGGGATATTCTCATACTTCTGCAGACTTATTAGTTTTGAAACCCCTGTAAACAGCAGTGTAGCATTTTTGACCTGGATTTATATAAATAAAAGCTTTAAATGCTTTGTGGGAAAATTAGTGTGTGACTGTGCCCCATCAGTCACTGCAGGGAGCTGCTCCTGAGCCAGCCCAATCTGTAGTGCAGTGGTAGGTCTTGGTGTACAGGGGAGGAAATGCCAGGGCAGTAGAGAGACCTGCCAGGACTCAGTAGCTCTTGTGGGAGACACTTATGAGGCCTGTCCTAAGAAGCAGAACAGAGCTTGCAGAGCTTTAAGGATGCTTTCCATAGAACTCAAGAGTTCTCAATCCCCATGTGTAAGAAATCAGTAAAGGGAGGCAAAAGACTGGCATGTCTGAGTGGAGACCTGTGGTCAAACTAAAGGCAAGAAGGAAAAGCACAGGCAGTGGAAGTAGGGAGAGGTGTCCTAGGAAGAGTATGGGGATACTGCCTGGTTGTGTAGGGATGAGGTTAGGAAGGAAGGCTGAGGCACAGCTGGAGCTGAACTTGGCAAGGGCTTCTACAGGTGTGTCAGCCAGAAAGGGAGGGCAAAGGAACCATACCCCTCCTGAGCAAGATTAACAGACTGGTAATGGACGAGAAGACTGAGGCACTCAACTTTTTTGCCTCAGTCTAAACTGGCAGTCTTTCTTCCTGCACCTCTTGAGTGGATGGACCACGAGATGGGAACTGTGGGAGCGAAGTCCCTCCCACTGTGAGGGAAGATCAGGTCTGGTGCAGTAGGAAAAGGGCTAATGGCTTTAAACTAAAGGAGAGTAGGTTTAGACTAAATACAAGGAGGCAATATTTAACAATGAAGGTGGTGAAACATTGGAACTGATTGCTCAGAGGAGTAATAGGTGGCAGCATCCTGAAAACATTCAAGGTCAGGTTGCATGGGGCTCTGAGCAAGCTGATCGTGTTGAAGATGTCCCTGCTTATTGCAGGGAGGTTGCGCTTTAAAGGTGCATTCCAACCCAACCCATTCTATGATTGTATGAAAATGGAAAAAACTGTATCACATTACAAGACAAATGGGTTCATAGAACAGCAGAGAAAGGAAATAATAATAATAGAATATCAAATAACTTAAACATTTTTGTACTTGATAAATGGTTTCTGTGACTTTTCCTGGTATAGGTGGTGGGGTGCATGTCATTGACATGAAGAATATGTTTTGTTTTCCTTCTACATATTTCTCTTTTTGACATTCCTCTCAAACTATCAAGTAAGCTGTTGCTTGTATTTGATAGGACATTATTTACAATTTTATTTGTATAATGGTATGCTACTTCTCTCCCAGTAGAGAGAAAGTAGACAGCTACTACTGTGTCCTCTTCAATGATGAACACCATTCTTACGATCATGTCATCTATAGCCTGCAAAGGGCACTTGGCTGCGAACTCGGTGAAGCCCAGTTGCATACTACTGCCATAGATAAAGAGGTTAGTGCCTTTGGGATCTGGGAGAAAGTCACCTTTTAATCATTAAGAATTGCCACTCTAGTCACTTGATACAGTATTTGTTTCTTGGTTGCTGGAGCTTGAGGAGAAAAGGCAAATTGCACAGTAACTGTTAGTCGATGCTTGCTTCAAGGAAGTTGTTGGGGTTTTTTTTGTTTGATTGTTTTTTTATGGTTTTTTTGTTGTTTTTTTTAAACTATATTGATTTTTTTTTCAGGGCAAAAAGCCAGTTTCTTGAGAAAGGGAAGAGCTGATTTATCTGAAGTTACTTCTTTCATATTTTCTTAATATCTTTTTTTCTTCTCAACTGAGATTGTTTTATTTTAGTAGTATTTCTCTGAAAAATATGCAAGTCAGAAGTACACATATTCAGTTGCATTTAGTCAGAAATGTGCCTTACATTTTGCAAGAGCTAGTGCTTTTTCTGGCTCAGACTTCATTTGAAAATGTTTAAAGTTCAAATTCAGGAAATAAAATCAGGAAGAATCTGTGAAGGAATGTGGGTGAACCTGACCATTTTACTACTCCATTTTTCAAATTAATATCCCATGTAAAGAACTTATACTAGTAATGTTATTTTTTTTTCCAATGGGATTGGAAAAAAGCATGATCAGTGTTCAAATTATCTTAATTGTAACCGTAATTTTTTACCTCACAGAAGTATAAAAAAGCTTAAATGTTTGCACATGAAGAAACTTTGTCTAAAGCTGTATGTGTATTTTTTGTATATTTACATATAAAACATCTTACTAATATCAGAATCTTTTTTTAATCTGTGTGTAGTTCTGCAGTGTGGAGAAATTGCTTAGGAAGCAAATACTGCTCATTTCCTTTGAGTGGAATTTAAGGTCTAAGCTGCAGCTGTTCTTGGCTTTACTGAAAGAGCTATGAAACCCAGGTTTACAATATACACTGCCATTTCATATAGAATTGAGAAATAATGGGAAAGATTGTAGAAAAGCAATTCAGGATGAGTGTGCTGTGTCCTAGAAAGAAAGTTAATATGGTTTGTATTTAAAGTAATACGCAGAAATCTTTCTCATCTGTTTTAACGTGTACATGAACTTTCCTTATCTAATAATACGAACATACCCAGACTTTACTTTGTTCTACTGTTGTTACTTTAAATAGCTTTTTTTTCCTAAAGACAATTATGTTAATTTTGATATACTTCTAGATATCTAATAGCACCATGAATGATGTTGGTCTCTGTTTTTCTATTATGTATAAAACAATAGAAAGGATCAGACTGGTCACATTTTGGGTTTGATTTATATTGGTCTCATGCTCAATATTTTTTTTTAAACAGGGTCGTAGAGCTGTTAAGGCAGGACATTATGCCTCTTGTCAGGAAGCAAAAGAAGAAATTAAGGTAACTTCCTAAAATAATTTTCTCATTAAAAAAAAAATCAGCCTCATCAGTATTAATTGTGAACACTTATCTGTCTGCTTCAAAGTCTTGAACTTAGTATTTCCATGGTTTTACAACTTGCCTGTGCACTTTTTAAAATTTAATTTACCACTGCATTTGGGATGAATAGATAGATATCTATATATATATATCTTCACAACTAAAATGTCAAACTGTTCTTTTTTTTTTTTGCTTGGGCTAGATGCTGGGTGGTGAAGATAAATAATGAAGTGAATGTAATCTTTATTTTACATATACTAATGTTTACCTCACTCCTAGAGGCATTCTGAAAATGTTTCTCAGCGACCGCTTCACGTGGAGGTTCTGCATGCTGATGTTATGGCTCACCAGAAGTTTGCCTTGCGTCTTGGCTCTTGGCTCAACAAACTCATGAGCTATTCAAGTAAGCATAACTGATTTTTGTTACAATAATGCCGTGGCACTACTTGAATGACTGATTGTCTCAGAAATGTCTTCAGCAGTGTTGTATATGGTATTCCCTTAATTAAAATACTTTCATGTTCCTCCTAATTAATAAATAAATAATAGCATGGGTACTGATGCCCACCAGTGTGGTTGTGAATAGCAGTACTTTTCTGTTCCTTCTTGCTGAAATAGTTGTCTTTCCCTGTTTGAGCTCTATCTGTTCCTCTAGATATTTTATTAGTCTCAGTTTCAGGATCGCACACCCTGTTTCAGAGACTCCTGTATTTAAAAGCTGCTATCCCCAGTATTGGTGGAAAGCTGCAGAAATCTCTGTCATTGAAAACATATATCCTCTGCTTGAATTAATTCCCACTTCAGATTTCTTAGCTGTGATTAATTAGACAGTGTCAGTAAAACAATCGAAATAAAGCCTTAATTGAAACATCTAGTAATGGAAACTCTATCTTAAGCTTTCAAACATTGTTCTAGTGTTTGATGATGCTCATGGTTTTAAAGAAAATTTCTGAATCAATGTATTTTTGATTTATGTTACTTTTTTTCATACCTGTGTTTTGCCACACTAAAGCCATTATAAAATTTCTCCTCACTGTACAAATATGCATAGGTTAAGCTCTACTCACTCCTTATGCTCCTTCTTGATAGGGTGAATCTGGCTTTAGCCTCTTTTGTAAGGATAATAGAGTGAATTTCCTACCTTTTTTTTATCTCTGAACGCTTGCCAATCTTTCCCTTGAAATAAATTCATCAAAATGTTACCTTTTTATAATTCTTTATGGTAGTTTACAAATTTTAGCTTTCTGTTCTTTTGGAGTTTGTTTTTTTCAGGGATGGTATTTTCTAGCTGGTCTGAGTTCCTCAGACAGTTCTTTTAATCAGAATGAGTTTTTGACTATTTGGTTTGTTTCAGGGTTTCTAGTGAAAGTTTGATTTTTATCCACAGCCTTCTTCCTGGATAAGGTTTTCTATTTTCGGTTTCATGAAGTTATCTGAAATGCCAACTGACAGCTAATTATTCAGCTGTTGCCTCTGTGTGAGTATAGACAAGTTGGTGTCAGTGCCCCAGCAAATCCCCACAACCGTAGGTTTTTAAGCATTACCTTTTTAGCTTATGAGTTAAACTAAAACTAAAAAGGAGTGTCCCATGTTGAATGTAGCATTTTGGGTTAGGAAATTGTTATATTTTGACAGATACTTCAGTATGTTTCAAGAGAATCTCTAAGTACAAAGACTGAAGTCAAGCACTCCTGTCCTTGTTGTTCTGGATTATGTATGTAGAGACTTTAAGAGTCTGACGTTCTGTGCCCAACTGGAACATTTTTGTGGTGTGATGGTTCCTGTTCTTTTTCTGTCTTTTCTTCAAGTGATAGAATATGGATCAAGAAACATTTTATAATGTTTATTTCCAGGTTGTCAGGAACTTGATTAATGATACTTTTCAAATCAGTGATATAAGGCTTCATTTCTGAATGTAATAACCCACAGGTGACTGCAAATGTTGATTCCCAAAACTACTACAGCAAGTACTGTATTTACTGATAGGTACAGTAAAATAAAATCATTTCCGAATTTGTACAAAAGACTGACTTTCCAGGCCCAAGGCAGGGACCAGCATAGACTTGCCTAGCCTGTACATTTCTGTGCATTCTTCTTATGGATCTGCTTTGCAAAGCTGTCTAAATTAATTTAAAAATACTCTTACACATCACAGGATTTATTAAATTAATCAGGTAAGAACAATAGGAAGAAATTAGTAAAGGAAAGGTATGTGGGAGTATATTCAAGAAAAAGCATTGTTAAAAATAATTCATACTTGTGTCTTCATTTTTTCTTCTTTTAAAGAACGTTATTTGGTAGTTCTCATTTTCTTTGGTCATGTAATTTAATTATGAAAGCATTCTTGTACAAATGAACAGTTTTCTCCCTCTAGGTGACTTCCGCCAGATCTTTTGTCAGATATGTCTGAAAGAAGAAGCTGGATCTGAAAAGCCATGCTTTATAAGCAAGTTGATGCTATGGGATGCAAAACTTCATAAAGGTTTGTGTATCCATCTTGCTGTAAACTGAAGAGGTGAATTAATTTTTCATGTATGTGTAACAAATGGATAAAAGTAAGTGCTAAGTAGGTAGAATTACATTTCTTCATAGTTTTTATATTATGGTTTTTATACAGTCTTTATTTTTACAGCTGAGCTAATTGATATTTGGGTTCTATATTTGCCCTCTCAATTTTTTCCTGCATTATGTATCTTGAAAAATCTTTTCACAAAGTGTAGCTTATGAGTGTGCTTACCTGGTGTTTTAAATGCATGCCAATAAATGTCAAAACCAGAAAAAAAATTCATAACTTCATTCGTATACTTCATAATGATTGCAAAGCTTTTGATGACTTTTAGTGATAGTTGAGTAATTGGTTTCTTTTTTCCACAAAAAGCTTCATCTTAGTATGACAAAGTGATGTGCACTGTGTTGGCTTTTTGCAGGGGCAAGGAAGGTTCTCCATGAACTTATCTTCAGTAGTTTTTTCATGGAAATGGAATACAAAAAACTTTTTGCTGTGGAGTTTGTGAAGGTAAAGGGTTATTTAGTTTTTATGCTGTGAATTTGTACCAGCTTTTCAAAATTTTGCCCCAAACTGAAAATTGGTTCAATATAAGTAATGGGTTTTCAACAATCAGAGCTTCAGTAGCTAGCTCAGCCTTTATGGAGTGCAGTTAATTAATTTCCACGTCATTGATATGTCCTTTAGAATCTTGTATGTATATATGGTTGTTGAATGCTGCTAGTATTCCATGTATTTTCTGAAATGGCGGGTGAGCTGCAACTGAAACTGGCCTTTCTTTTTGCAAATTAGATACAATGGTTCAGAAATATCCAAAATATAAGACAAAGCAGCTTTTGTTTTAGGGTGGAACCTTTTAATTTCAGTAAAGATGATGGATATGTCATGGTTTTCTCTGGATTCAAACAAAGCAAACGAAGACTTGCATTACTCATTGTACATGTCTTTTATAGACAGCTGTTGAATAACCATCCGTGCAGTTCACTGCAGGAGGAAGATTTGTTTTATAATAAGTTAACGTCTGTATGGATCTCTTTTCAGATATTTAATGGCTTTTCTTGGGGAATATTGGTTATGGCAGAAAAAAAGCTTTGGTCCGAGTCTGGCAAATCAGTTAAATTTGTGCTTATCTTCAGTATTAAGGCAGTGGGGCCCACATCGAATTGCTTTGGTGCATTGTGCTGTTTTTGTAGGCTGAACTGCTTCTGTTAGAAGGACATTGAGATGTAATTCTTGTAAATAAAAAAGTAAGGATTTTTATTAACATTTGTTTAATATGCCCAATGTTATCTCTTTCTAGTATTACAAGGCATTGCAAAAAGAATACATCAGTGATGATCACGACAGAGTTCTCTCAGTGACAGCACTCTCAGTTCAGATGTTCACTGTACCCACTCTGGTATGTACAGCTTGTGTCTGCAAGAAATGTAAAATAAGTTTGACAATTACTAGCAGTACCACCTTTGAATGCTGTTGTACTTGGCAAAGAGTCTTTATGCATTGCTGAGTTTGAACATGAATGATTTTGAGATTCGATAAGGGCCAAATATGAAAGCAGGAGCTTGAGTTGGTCCATTGCAGAATATAGAGGAAATGCAAATGAGTAGAAGTTTTAGGCATGTTGTACTCCACATTAAGTATCTGTATTTATTTACTGTACATGTTTACATTCTTATGTAACTTTAAAAATGGGGTAAGGGGGTAAAAAATGGTTAAATGTCTTTTTGTGGTGGCGAAATATGTTAAATCCTGCTTTTGGGGGGACATATACCTGTAGGTTTATAAGGTTATGTGTCTCTTGCCTGAAATACAGATGTAAAAGTTCTTTTCTACATGATCTTTCAAGAAAAAAATAACCTATCCATTATATAGATGCTGTTAGAGTTGAACAAACATACAAAGTTGATAGCAATTGGTTCCTATGCAATAAACGCTGTGGGAGTTCTTTTGTCTTGGACTCTTTGCAAATGCTTAAAATAATTTCTAATCAGAAAGACTGGATTCAAAGGAAAAAACATGTTGCCAATTCTCTTTAACAAAAACAGTAGGAAGAAAAAATTTTCATTTTTCTTTTTGCAGGCACGACATCTTATTGAAGAGCAAAATGTAATCACTACCATTACAGAGACACTCCTAGAAGTGCTTCCGGAGTACCTAGACAAAAACGACAAGTTCAACTTCCAAGGCTACAGTCAGGATAAACTGAATCGGGTATACGCAGTAATATATGACCTCAGGTAGGTGTAAGCTGAGAAGCTAGAGCAGTTCCAAGAAGATTGGTAGTGGGATGAGGTGTTTCAATTTAGAATATGATGACAAAACTGCTTTAAAAACAAACCCCAAACCAAACCCCTCAAAAAAACACACATGAAATGTAACGTTTTCTTTCTCAGTGGAAACTTAAAATTTTAAAATACTGAATTATATTCTCTGAAGATAATTTTTGATTTTCACTGATATAGTTGCATATAACATTTACATGAATAAATAAAATATATCTAAGACATTATGGGAAATTTTGCTCCTGTTCATTATCATTCTAGGAAAGTTGTATGATCCTTGTCTACATAGGATTTTCTACTCATACAGGTACCAATAAATTGAGTAATGTAAAAGCAAACCACCCAAATAGCTTGGGATTAAAAAATCATTTCAAATGATGCAGTCACACCAAACTACTAGCAACTCTATTTGGTGAAAATTTTCTGAGTAGTTTGATATGGGGAGAGTGATGGAAAATGATAATGCAGTTGATTGCTTTAAAACAAAAAACACTTGAAATAATACAAGCATAAGCAGAAGAGAAGTTGGGCAAAGGATGATAATGTTTTCTTTGGGGACAGGTATGTGTTAGTCAGCAAGCCGACATTATGGACTGACCGCTTGAGGGAGCGTTTTTTGGAAGGATTTGTTTCTTTCCTGAGGATTCTGACTTGCATGCAGGTACAGTGCATTTAAACAATTTCTTTCTAATATTCTGTTATAAAGATATTACAGCTCTTCTTTTTGCTCCTCTTTTTGTCCATAACAATTTTGTGGATATAAACATATAATTATGATGGTAAATTCTTCAATCTTTGTCTTGGATGGGTGAAAATGTAATGTTTCCTTTGTAGAAGTAATACTTGTCAGTTTTAGCTACATATACCGAACAAGCTGGATTTTACCATTTGCTTGTGGGGTTTTGTGTTGTTTTAGGACTGTGATCACTGATTTAGCCTGAGTATTTTGTGGGATCTACATTTCAGGGAATGGAGGAGATAAAAAGGCAGATTGGGCAGCACATTGAGGTGGACCCTGACTGGGAAGCAGCCATTGCTATACAGATGCAGCTCAAGAATATTCTTTTGATGTTCCAAGAGTGGTGTGCCTGTGATGTAAGTATATCACTTATCTGAGAGTTTTACAAGCATGCCTTTTGTGAATATTCCTCAGGGCTTTTTCAAATGTCAACTTTTAAAAAAGCTTACTATTGTTCAATATAGTTCTCCCCAAAAAATGAGTCTGAAAGAATTAATCTGCAGTGTGACAAAGAGAGAAAGAATGAACTGCATGATTTTAAATATAACCTATGCATTTATTTTAAATTCTAGGAAGAGCTGTTGCTCAGGGCCTACAGAGAGTGCCATAAAGCTGTGATGAGGTGCAGCACAAATGGCCGCTCTCGGGAAAAGACAGTGTTTCACTTATGTGGCCATACCCTGGAGAGCAGACCTTACAGGGTGTCTGCAGATCCTGTCAGCATACATTTGCCACTCTCTAGGACTCTTGCTGGTAGGTGATATATTTTAATTGCTATTTAAATTACGTTTGTCATCCATCACTATTTCTTTACTCCAGAAGGCATTTGGATTCAGTGTTTCACAGATCAGTTGCTCTCTGGCTTTCTGACATTCTCATGATCAGGCAAATGTATTCCCATATGTCCCACTACAGGAAAGTTCTTCTGAAAAAAATATTTGCCATGGAGGCTCTAAGATTTTTTTTTTTTTAAACAGGAGAGAGAGAAGGAAGTTAGAAGGAAAAATTTCCCTTTTTAATGAGATGATCAGTTTTCTCTGGACTGTTTGAATTTATCTGGTTGTTTCTATTTCTACTTACTTTGTCTAAGTAAATGTTCATTATTACTGTATCTTGAATGTATTTTCCAGCCACATATATCTTAGGACTGTTAAAATGCTCCTCCTAAAAGACATATGTTTGCACCATGCCAGGACAGATTTCCAGTCAGAATACAAAGGACCACAGCAGTGGGTGATCACTGCTTTCTGTAGAAAACAAATGAAATCATACGCTATTATTAAGCTGTATATTCTTTATCCCATCATTTGATATCAAGATGCCATCTGTTAAGCCTTGCAGTCTTGAAATTCATTTACTACTGACATGTGATTTAAATGTGAAATAAAAATTCTGCTAATACTATTTAGCACCTGAATTTAAATGGTGTTAATTAATTCAATGAGTAGACTGGTGAGAACTGTTGTGATAATGTAGTAGATCTTCTATATTAAAAAAAAAGAAGGAAAGGATGAAGGTATAAAGTCTCCTAAATAAACTGACTTCTTTTCTGACTTCTCTGAATTGGAGATGATTTCCCTAACTTTTACAAAGGGCTGGAGGACAGCTTTCACTGATTTTTGATTTATTTTCTAATTTTTCTTTCTATTGATTTCTGTAGGTCTTCATGTACGATTAAGCAAGACTGGAGCCATCTCAAGACTACACGAGTTTGTTTCTCCTGTAAGATTTTTCTGTGATTTATACTCTGGGAAGAAAAAGCCTAAAATTATATCCTGTAACCCTTGTGGCTCACATACAAATTATTTTGGAACCATCAATATGTCTTTGTTCCTTAGAACTTACAATTCTAAAATCACTGACAGACTTATTCCTACTTGAATTTTTTTTCCTGTTTTTTCTTTTTTAAATTCTAGGAAGAATTTCAAGTGGAGCTGCTGGTGGAATATCCTTTGCGATGTCTTGTCTTGGTGGCTCAGGTTGCTGCAGAGATGTGGAGAAGGAATGGGCTCTCCCTGATAAGCCAGGTACTCCCTGCAGTATTCAGTGGCAAGTTGGCCCTAATGGTGTATGGCAGGGTTGCTCAGTAATGCTTTTACCAGTGGTAGTGTCATCCAGTGCACAGAGGGGTCATGGGCTCACTCCTACACTAAATAGAAAGGCTTTTTGAGTGGGAATTTTGATTGGTTGGTTTTATTTCCAGCTTCAGCAATGGCTTGCCTTGTTGGACCCTGTATTAGATAAATATTTCCATTTCTGTTGTGACTGTTTCTTACTCTCTGAAACAGCAGTAATGTTACTGGTGTCTGCTTGTAAGCTGCTTTCAGATCTCATAATCAGTGCACAAGTACTATTAGTACTGTTGTTTATAAAACATTACAAGTTACTCTTGGTGTATGGAAATTATTGCATGCAGAAGCTAAACTGTTTTAGTATCATACTAGAAGTTTGAGAGCCATTTAGCTGGACAGACTGACATTTTCTAGTACTTGCAAGTTTTATTGCAAGAGGAAAGGTAAAAGGAAGAGTCTACTATTGCATTTGGCTGCTTTGGCTTGACTTTGGGTGTTTTGTCTTCCTTTGATGACAGAAATTCCCTTCTGATGTTGCATAAGACCCTTTGGTGAAATCAAAGTAAATATTGATAGCACCCTGTAGAATTGCCTTTCTGAGAACTAGGATAGGAGGAGGATGTTTTGACTTTAATCAGTAGCAGCCATTAGAATTATGTTCTCTTCAAAGAGAACTTCCTAAGCAAGGCATAGGCTTTCTCTGGATCTTTGAAATAAAACCAAACATTTAGCACTTCCATCAAAAAATACATTTATTATGAAAGAAATATGGACTTTCCTTTTGTCAATAATGGTGTGGTATAGTTCAAAAAAGCCTCAGAGATTAACTGGTGCATATTTGATAGTGCATTGCTTTATGTCTCTACTTAAATTTTGTTTTCCCATTTCTCAGGTATTCTATTACCAAGATGTTAAATGCAGAGAGGAGATGTATGATAAAGACATCATCATGCTCCAGGTATAATGTTTTGAATAATTACCTTCTTGTCTTACAAAACTTTCATGGAATTTTTAAAAAATGTAGTGAAATTTGTATGAATTTAAAATTTTCTTCTTGTTGAAAGGCAATTTTTTTTAATAATTACTGAATAACTGTGATAGTAACTGACGTTCATATTAGTTTGGTTTTTTTGATAGATAGGTGCATCTCTTATGGACCCAAACCAGTTCCTCCTGCTGATGCTACAGCGATATGAGCTTGCTGATGCTTTCAAAAAGATCAAACCTACCAAAGATCAGGTAAGTACCAAGTTCTTCTTCTGGTTAACTTGTCAGCTTTGAGTATATAGAACATTGATAAGAAAAATACAGTTAGCAACAGTAGCTAATTTTCATGACCACACTGGAAGTCAGTAGACCAGGAGCTTGTGGTTAGATGAGTTTGTATTTGGAATTTGTAGAAGCTTATTTAAAAAAAGCAAATGGGTTTAGTTTTAAGGCTTGAAGTTTGATATAACCCTTCATTTGGGATACTTTTTTAGCTGATGTTGCTTTTTCTGCTTGTGAATCTTGCACTTCTGCTCTACAAGTGCAGGCACTTTTTCCAGCTTGTTAGATGGGAAGATTCTTATTACAGTACAGTGCTTCAGCAAAGTGGTAGATCTGAAGGCTGAGCTCAGTGTCATTTAATGGATTTTCCTGCAGTTTTGTGGGTTTTTTTTAAACTGATTTCTCTAATTCTTATAGGATTTAATAAAACAATATAACATTTTAATAGAAGAGATGCTGCAGATTCTCATCTATGTTGTGGGTAAGTTTCATTTTTCTTGTTGTAGTAATGGATTAATAGTTTGACTGAATGGGCTTGATGAGTTTCTTTAACATAGATGGTATGGAGAGGATACTGGAGAGTGCCTATTTTAAATGTATGGTTGAGTAACACAAGTATTCATCAACTGGAAGCAGTAGGGGTTGCATAGTGAGAAAAGTTGTTATATAACTTCATAATTGACATTAAAGAAGAATATGAAGAGAAAGTCCATCTTGGCCCATTTTGTTAGGACCAGGCTTAGAAACCTTTTCAGTCTCACACAGTAGGGACAGGTTTCTGACAAATGCAAACTTAGACAATGAAACAGTCCAGCAATGGCATTGTCACTGCAAAAAATTCCGTTTTGCTTTATACCTGTCTCATTTGCTGTTCTCCTTTTGATTGGCTCTGAAAGGGGAAAGATATGTTCCTGGAATCAGCAATGTGACAAAGGAAGATGTTATCATGAGAGAAATCATCCATCTGTTGTGTATTGAACCAATGGCTCACAGCGCAATTACCAAGTCCTTGCCTGAAAATGTGAGTCCTGATTTATTTACTTTTTTCCTTCACTTACTTGTTCTTGTTTTGTGTTCTTTAGCTTTCATATCTTTCTGTGGAAGCATTTTATTTCTGATATAAAGTTTAAATGTTGGTTTCAGAATTACAAAATAGCATGACAAAGGGGCTCACACATATTACTGATGTAAAAGTAAATGTCACAGATTCAAGTATAGACTGATCAGAAAAGGCTTGTGTGGGAATTATGCTTTTTGATTAAGAGGTGAAATCTTTTAGAATATTCAGCAGTAGTTTTCCTAGATTTATAAAGAAAAGTTTTAAAATTTTTGGTGTCTGCTCTGTAGAACCGTGCAACAGAGTTCCATTCTGCCCTGTGTACCATCAGTAAATTTGATCCTGTAATTTTGATAATTTAAATCTGTGAAGATGAATTTGAAGTCAAGTGTTGTACAGGTCTATTTGAAAACACAGATTTCCTGGTCATTCTATTCCAACTGTTGAAAATTCAAGCAAAGGAGAGAGATGTGGATTAGGTTTTATAGTCTGTGCAAATTTTCAGGGCCAGTGATCCATGCAAAAAACTACAGTTTTATTGTAAATTAAATAGCCTTGAATAAGATAATAATATCCACATTCACTGTTTTAAAATAACCAAACTCCTGTTTTTCCCTCCACTGAGGTTGGGTTAGCACTGCCCTGTTTCTAGAGATCAGCTGTGTTATTAGTAAATAAGTTTTATATGATAAAGTGAAAATATTATCCATCTTTGCTACTTCCTTGGAACTCGTCAATTATGAATATCTGCTTTCTGATTAACAGTGGGCAAAATACATTAATTCATGACTTCGGGAATAACTAAATCTGTTTGCCTATTTTTGTTACAAATAGCGTAATACTGAAGATATTTATATATTTATCCCAAACTAAATTTTTTACCAGGAGAACAATGAAACTGGCTTGGAGAATGTAATTGATAAAGTGGCTACATTTAAGTAAGTTCCTAATGTTTTGTAAGTAGCTTGAATGTGAAGTAAGATCTCTTAGATTATATAGGTTAAACAACGAGCTGAACCGTACAGTCTCTGTTCAGCTAATACTTTGCTCTTGAAGTATATATGTTTGCAAATACGCATAGGAAGGAAATGTGTGTGGAATACCCTAAGGTGCTGCCGCTTCTCTCCCTTTGCTATCCTCTTTCCTCAAATTCAGTCTGAGGAGTCTCAGGAGTTTAGTAACCTCACATCCTAGTGGGAGAATGGTTAGGAACATGAGCAGCTCATTCTACCTTTGACAATTACCATCTAATAATTGGTTGAAATGTTACTTAGTTGCCAACTTTCTGTAATTTTCAGATGGGAGTTAATTTTATATCTGTGTGTGTATATATGCATGCAAATACAGAACAATCAATTGTAGTAGTTGAGAAAAACTAGTTCACGTCTGCTGTTTTTGTGAGAGAAATGTCTAGTTTTGATTTTTGTATACTTTGTTTTCAATTTCATGTGCCTTGCTTGTTTATGTTTAATTAAGAGCAACTGTAGATGTACCTAGGAATTTTACTTTGGGATTTATATGATGGTTCAAAAAATCTTGTCTGGAAAGTAGCTGTTTGTATTACTTGTTTTGTACTTTGGTTAAAGAAAAGAATTAATTTTGTATAATAACATCCAGTGTCTGAAATTCTAAGCCATAAAATTAAATAGAATTTTCAGAGGCTGTATCATGTGCTGTAGATGGTATAGACTAGAAATATTTTGCTGCTGGGTGGGATTTACAGTAGTAAACAGTCTTGAAAATTAAAGACTGATAACTGTTCTCACTTCTTGCTTTTTGTGAGTTAATGAAGTAACCATCATTATTCCACTTCCATTAGAAAATAAATTGTGTTACTGGTTTGTTTACATTTAAAGATGTTCTGAACATACATTACTAATCCATATGTCATGAAATATTTCTCTCTAAGGAAACCAGGTGTCTCTGGCCATGGAGTTTATGAATTGAGAGATGAATGCTTGAAGGAATTCAATATGTTCTTTTATCACTATACTAAGACCCAACACAGCAAGGTAAGCAGTGTAAGATTCACTATCAAGGTTTAAAAGATAGTACATACTTACCAATGTCTAAAGAATTTTGCCAAGTCGAAGGAAGTAAGGGAATGTAAAGAAACTGATTCAGTCATGCCACTAACTTCAAAACTAAATGTTCCGTGAAGGTAAGGTTGTCAATGTAAATTGATATGGTATGGTTTACATTGGTGTTTCCCCTTTAGTGACTCCTGTAGTAACTCTGTTAATTCTTTATGCTAAGAACAAAATATAGTAAGAATTGTACTGGGAAACTGCAAACTTTGCTTTTGTAACTCTTACTGAGGGAGCTAATATATCCAATTATTTATCTTTACTACAAATTTTAATGCAAAATAGAATGTTGTTAAACAGATTTCAGACAAAATTCTAGTTAGACAACCGCGTATTCACTATATACCTTGCCAGATTTCTAATGTAGGGTTTCTCATTGTTTCCTTGGGTACTTCTGTAGAGGTGCTGATACAATAACTCTTCTTTTTCTGTAGGCTGAACATACACAAAAGAAAAGAAGAAAACAAGAAAACAGAGATGAAGGTAAAAATTGGAAACTGATGACTCAAAAAATGTGGTAATTTGGTAGTGTGTGTACTTGTGTGTATGTAAGGAGCTTTGGGAGATGTGACTTAATCATGGATAGTTGTGTTCATATTAAATTTGTTGTGATTTGTAGAAATTGTAATTAATTAGCACCTTTTATTTTTTTATTTATTTAATAAAAAAATAGGAGTTCTGGAATTTTTAGTTTAATTTCCATCTCAACAAATAAACAGGGTGTAGTACCCTTTGACAAACCCATGAACAACTCAAAAGTTTTTTTTGGTGGAATAAAAAACAGGCAAAATTTCTAGGATTTGTGTATTTTCTTTAGCACAATATTGAGACCTAATAATGCCACATAAAGAAGGTTGTCACAGGGACTAGTGCTCATATCCATTCTGTAATACAAGAATGTGACTTCAAAGTTTAATGAATAATTTCTATAAACTATGAATACATAAAACAATAAACCCCTGTGTTTCTATTGTAACACAAATGTTATTTCCCTTTTGAGCTTATTTTACCAGTTCATATCACAAGCATTAATTGAGTTGATTTGAGAAAGACACGGTAAGCTGAACAAATAAATACAATGAATAGTTTAATAAAATCAGCTATCACCTGCTTTTGTGAGTTGCAACAGATGTAATTATTTTTCTCTTACCAGGCTTCCCTTCTGGTTGAATACCTTAATCTTTGCTTCCTACTCTAATGTGTATTTTAATTTTGGGGCAGGGCAGCACTTCATACCTAAGGTAGTTAAAATTAATTCTTACAAATTTTATTTGCTTTGGGTTCCTTTCACTTGAAAGACTGTGGAACTGAAAAATAATACATTGGCATTGCCATTTAGGAGGGACACAGTTAAATTGGAAATCATACTCTCTTTGAAAAAAGTTTTATTTCCTTCTGTTTTAAGTAACTCAGGATTATGACAGCTGAAAATTAACGAGGGTGATAAAAAAGGATTTGGATTACTTTTGGTTTCTTCCTCCACTGTTCATTTATACAGTTGACAGATTTTCAACAGCAGACCTAGGCAAACAACTGTGTTTGAGCATGGTTGTATTAATTTAAAGGTCCAGCTTTTCTTTCACTAAAATTAGAATGTGTGTGCTCTCTACTTTCTGCCTGCAGTCCTTGGTGGAATGCCCATTGAGTAATACACTTGCACATCTCCGTTTTCTAGCGCTGCCACCACCTCCTCCTCCAGACTTCAGTCCTGCCTTCAGCAACGTGGTGAGGATTCTGAACTGCGACGTTATGATGCACATCCTGCGCACCCTTCTGCAGAGAGCGGTGGAGCTGGAAACCCACCTGTGGACCGAGGCTATGATCCAAATGGTATGCTCAGCCTCTCTCAGCTTCCCATGGCCGGTCCCATGGTGACCATGTTAACTGCGTATGATGAGATCAAAATATGTGAAGATGAACTTTAAATGATAATAATTCAGTTTCTGTCCCAAACTGGCTTTTATAAATCTTACTGACAAACGATTTCTAACTATTTATCTCTGCTGTAAAATAAAAACATGGTACACAAAAGTACCAAATCGGAAATATTCTCCAGTTTTCTGTTTTGCTTTCCTATCTTTGTTGCCTCCTCACTGAAGGTGTTTCAGTATGTAATTCTACTTCCCTTATCTTTTTCTTGGAACTTCATGTGCAATTAAGTAGCCCTTTGATAATCTGAAAGAAACTGGAGTTGCTTCTTTTTGTAAGTGTCAAAGTCTCCAAATACATAAGTATCTTTCGGGCTTCAGTCATGAAATAATGTAATTTTTATAAGTGTTTAAACATTTAATTTTACCACAGTGACGTTATGCTTTAAAGAAAAGGAATTACTGACATTGTTGAAAGGGTTTTTTTGGGTGGTTTGTTTTTGGAAGTTGTTTTAATATTGATGGAATTAGGACCTGAATATACAGATTGCTTGAATTAATCCATTTTGTTCATTAAAGTGCATAGATTGTTTAATTGCTTTGCCTTTCCTGCTGATTTTTGGATTTTGGAATTAACCAAATGCAGATTTATAGCAGCAAAATGACAAGCTTCACAGTTTACTAATGTAAAGTGTGTGCAAGTTAATTTTAGTGCAACTAATGTTCAGCAAATTTGTATTGTGCATTTTTATTTCACTGTCCATGTATGATCTCTGCAATTTTTCAGGTGTTTTATCCTGGCTGTAATCAGTATATAGTACAGAGCTTTATTGAACACATTTATTAGACATACTAGTTTTCCTTATTTCTAACAATGAATTACGCTTAGTATTTTTCTCTCTTTTTCAGGTGCTCCATCTCCTTTCTTTAGGGTTACTAGAGGAGAAGCAGCAGTTACAGAAGTCTCCAGAAGAAGATGTTTCCTTTGATTTCTACCACAAAGCAACACGTATGTTTCATTTTCCTTAAAAGCACAGAGTAAATTAGGCTCACTTGATTTTGTAGGAACAAAAATAAACTAGAAGTTATTCAGTGATTTTAGTCAAATTTTACTTTTTGCCTTCTATTAAAACCTGATAAAATCCTTATTGAAAAGTAACCAAGAAACCATGTTTGGACCAGCTTCCTTTGTTCCC
Organism: Campylorhamphus procurvoides; assembly: GCA_013396655.1. Taxonomy (NCBI): domain Eukaryota; kingdom Metazoa; phylum Chordata; class Aves; order Passeriformes; family Dendrocolaptidae; genus Campylorhamphus; species Campylorhamphus procurvoides. Next base: position 1,187,999 of record WBMV01003883.1, on the reverse strand, counting down.
AGTTGCCAGATATGTTGAAAAGGATATGTGCTCTCTTCTTGGGAAGGAAATTGAAAATAGTACTAGTGTTACAAAGCTGAAAATGGTTTTGCCATCACAAGAACAGCATTGAAGTTGAAACCCTTGAAAAATGGCAGTGGCTTTAAGTGAACTGTCTCCATCTTTTGTACCATTACTGATTTACCTGCAGGTTACTCTTTATTATAATAGTGATAATAGAAACAAAACTTGGTGGCTGTGGACTGTGCTTTTTTTCTTCAAATCCCTGCTAAGCACTTCCTAATCTTACATTCAAGACTAGTGAGTGAGAGTTGGAATCTGTGTTTTCTAAATAATCTCTTGAGTTTCTGCTTCACTGTGTAAGAACAAATTTTAAAAAAACCATTATCAAGCTAAACATAATTGTGTGAGATGCAACAGAGATAAGAATTATGAGATAAAATCATAGGATCAGAAAATTGTTTAGATTGGAGAAGGCCTTTCAGATCATTAAGTCCAACTGTTAGCCTGTCACTGCCAAATGCACAACTGAATCATGTTCCTAAACATCACATCTACATGTATTTTAAATACTTCGTCCATGAATAAATACATGAAACTATGGAAGTACGTTAATTTTGAAAAAAATGTTGTGTTTGAAATGTCTTGAATTAAAAAACAGCCTCATTTAATTGTATTTTTTTTCTTATTGTTGAGTAAGGAGAATTATCATCATACTGAATGTATTTCCATTTAAGAAGCTTCATGTCAACTATAGGAATAAATTAAAATTAATTATAATTGAGATGCTAGAGAATGCTTTGCAATCTTTAGTTTTACATAATCAGGAAAACCAAAGTCCCATTTACACAGAAGCGATGCAAGAATAATCAGTATTTATGCAAGAAAGCTCTTAGTAAGAAGTGATTTAATAAAAAATGTTATTTTTATATCTTTTTATTTTTATATGTTATGTCTCCCTGCTAAAAATGTGGAAATTAATTTCGTATGTAAAGGGCTGCGAATGAAATACCACTGAAGAGAACAGTCTTAATTTGAAAGCATGCCTGTGCTAGAAAAGCACGCTATGAACTTGTCACCAAATTGTAAAGAAGGAAATAATTCTTGCAATTATAAGTTTTTGGGATAGAAATGAACTTGTGCACACTATGCTGTTAGAAAACTTCGGTAAGCTGTAAGAGCTTTATTGCTTCCCCTGGAAGTGAAAGTTATTTTTTAAGCAAAAATTAGTAAGCAAACATTCTAAAGCAGAAATTATTGATCTACAAGGGGATAGATAGATTATACTACATCTAAGTGGAAAAACCAGATGAAATTAAACCAGAAATGTAACTAGACAGGTTGTGTTGCCATATGTTGTTATATAATTAGTGATTCTTTTAAGGCATGACTGTGATTTTAAATACATTAAAATGTTAGGGTTTTTCCCCCCCCCGAACTCCCTTTTCTTTTTTTCACTTGGTAAAGGAATGGGAAGCTCAGCCTTAAATGCTGTGAATGTATTAATGCTCCTGGAAAAATTGAAGAGAGTTCCTCAATTAGAGGCACAGAAGGACACAGTCAATTGGATACTGCAGGTACACAAGGGAGAGATAAGTATAACGTTTCAGTAATGGAGAAAGCCTTTATGAAAGATGTTGTTATTCCTACGTGTAATCCAGGCTTTACAGCTCCAGTGATTTCTTGAGAAGTTTAATCTGTTGCATCATTTCCACCCCCCCCGGGAACATGGTTTCTTGAATACTGTGTTAACACAAGTCATTGTACATGCTACTTTCAAGTGTTGGGTCAGTTTTTGCTTAGGAGTGGACCTTAAAAATTATCTAACTCCAAGTCTTCTGGCATGGGCAGGGACACCTTCCATGAGGCCAAGTTACCCAGGGCCCCATCCAACCTGGCCCTGGACACTTTTGGAGATGGGACATCCACAACTTCTCTGGGCAACCTGTTTCAGTGCTTATATATTGCAATACTGGAATTGTATTAATCTATACTGTAATAAGAGCCAAGTTGCATTTTATTTTTAACATCTAACTCTCTCTTTTTAGATGTTTGACATGGTGAAAAGATTAAGAGAAAAATCTAGTTTGACAACAGTAGCAGCTGCATCAGGCTCAGAAGCTACAAAAGGTGATGAGGTAATGATAAAAATAAAAATTGAGTGGAAGCCTTGTATTTATTGTTTTGAATTACTATTTTCAGTAATGTGCCTAAATTTATTGTTGCCTAAAATGATAATTTTTGAAATTAATTTCTAGTATCTTGTCTACAGATAGGATTTTAGTTCCAAGAGTAGTATTTTTTAATAAATGAAATTTGTCCTAAATATGTTTCATGGAATTATCAGTAGCTAATATGTGATTTTGGTTGTATTTCGAAGTTAAATGAAACAACTGTCATCTGACTTTGTGATTTGGCCACCTTTTCTATTTTATTGTCATTGTACAGTAATCAGAAGTACAAATCCACTTAAAATGATGTCTTGTAATTTACGTGACCTGTCGAGGTTAATCTGCTTGCCTTGATTGTGTAAAGACGTGAGGCTTAAGTATTTATTCTGTCTATCAAGTCTCTTTACCCTTCCCTCAAAATAACTTTTTAATCCAGTGGTCAAGTGACACAATGAAAGAGATTTCAAAGATTATTGCAGTCCCATGGGGTTGTTTTTTTCAATTGGCAGTTGAACAGAAAAGAAGAATCTGATTACCCTTAGACAGTATACAAAGACAGGCCAGTTTGCTCTTTACACATCTTGGTTGGCAACAGCTTGCTGCCAAACATTGTCTTGGCTGGTGACTGCATGCATAGCTTTAAACTTACCACAGCATATGCTGTGTTTCTTTTTTGAGGTGGGTGTCATACAATATCTGGTCAGGTATCAAACAAAATGCAAAAGTCAGTAAGAAATTAGTCTCTTACAGTTCCACTACATGTGGAGCAATTTTTTGTTGTTTGAATTCCTCAGAAAGTCATGGTATTGTGAATGGAAGCAATGTATACAATGTTGGATTTATCTCTTAAATAACTTCTCTGAACGGAGGAGTTAGATTCTATGTGTTTTATTTAAGTCTACTTGTGCTTTTTTTATGCATTTCTAAAGCGTAGAAATACCTTTTTCACAGTTTTTGAAAACATGATAGATGAGTAAATACTGGAAGAAGAATAATTTTCCAGTGTTCCATAAAGAGTATACATGAATGCATAAAGAGCCGCTACATTTGTTGTGGCATCGCTAGAGAGTTCAAGATAAAATTTTCTTCTATTTCTGTAAGGCAGATAGTGAATATTCAGTAATGGTTTCACTTATGGGGAGAATAACAGAACACTGGAGAAGGCTTGTGATGTTCATCTCACTAAACTTTTTTAAGAAGAGACAAGTACTTGATTAAAATGGCTCAGGTATTATTGATCTTGTTTTTGGGCTAAGGATTGTACTAGTGACCTTTTGTGGACCACAGTCTTCTGTCTAGGTTCATTAACCTAGTCAACATTTAAAGATTTGAGTTTTATTTATTTTTCAAAAATAGTTAGCGCTTTTTTTTCTCATTAAAGTGTTGTCAGCTAAGGAATTTGGTGTCAGTGGTTAGAATGCCTGTATTTGGGGAAAGCCTCCTTGTTTTTGAAGAGTTGCCTCAAAACTCAGTTGCCTGTGACTTCTTCATTCTCTATTGTAAGGCACAGAGCACTCAGGATAAAGAGAAAGCTGAGCGGAAGAGAAAGGCAGAAGCAGCAAGGCTGCACCGTCAGAAGATAATGGCCCAGATGTCTGCACTTCAGAGGAATTTCATTGAAACCCATAAGCTCCTCTATGAAAATACACTGGAGGCCCAGGGGAAAGAAGATACTATTATGGAGGAAGAAAGGTGAGAGAAAAGACATCCAGAGTTGTGGTGGGAGGAGTTCATTACCTGCTATGTCAACTAATTATGCTACATGAAGTACATAAATAGGTTCAGGGGACAGATTGTGTCATTCCAGTCAGCAAGCTTGTGCCTCTACTTACTTTTAAGTCATCTTCTGTTACAGAATTAGATGTAAACCAGCACTTTTATGCTGATGTAAGAATAGTGGATCACTTTGTAGAGCAGCATAAGGTAAACTGTTGAAAAAATCAGTTTTTCAAATGGTCAGTACTAATATTGCTTGTTGAAGAATAGAAAGCTGCTGACTTGGCAGCACTGTTACCTTGAAGGTGAACATCTGCCTTATATGAAAATTTAAGTGTTTTATTTGGAAAGAATCTGAAAGCCAATGTGTCTTAAGCTTAAGCTGCAGTGAAAAAAAATACCCTTCTTGTAACTCAAATCGCTGATTTTTCTGTTAGGTTTTAAAATCTTACTTCATACTGAAGATATTTGGTTTATATTGGTTATAATTTTGCTTATATGGATTGCTCCTCTTTTAGAGATACTTCAAAAATATAGTATATCTAATACAGCTCACAATTTCTGTGTAATTGGGGCATCACCAAACTAACCTGGAAAATAAAATAGCTGTTGGGAGAAAAGCGCAGATCACTTCCATATGCTTTAGTCTATAATGAATTGTGTTCTATAAATCGTTGTTGAACTCTGGAATAGGGAATATTTAAAATTATATGGAAGCTTATGGTGTCATGAAGCATTGGTTTAGGGTAGTTGCATTCATATTCAATATCTTTTCTTCAAGAATGGGAAGCAATGTCAATGTGTGTATAAGATTAAAATATATTTAATCTCATTTACACTGAATGAAGTTTCTGGAATTTCCTGCTGTCTGAATCCATTTCACTGTGTTACTCTGTGTTAGCTGACTTCCACTTTCTGTTTTTAAAAAATACTGCATTTTAGTGAAAATGAAGGAGTTTCTTCATTACTTGGTCCTCATTTGGTTTTGTAAAGCAATTTGTAGAAAACCGGAAATACTAGGAGTGTATGATCTTGTTAGGTGCCTGAAAGAATTAAGTTTATTCAGAAAAAGCCATCTGATTATTTTCTGTGTCACTTATGGTCTTACAGCATGTCTTCGACAATTGATTACTCCAGAATTGCTTTGGGTCCCAAACGAGGTCCATCTGTTGCTGAGAAAGAAGTCTTGACCTGTATTCTTTGTCAGGAGGAGCAAGAAGTAAAGTTGGAAAGTGCTGCCATGGTATTATCTGCCTGTGTCCAGAAATCAACTGCCTTAACTCAGAATAGGAGCAGAATTCTTGAACTCTCAGGGGGTATGTGATTTTTCTTCTTTTAGATTACAAGCAGTTCTGTACCTGGAGCTCCTACCCTTTGAACCAATTAAACTCTCATGTTCAGTCAGGTTGCTGAATGTCTTACCCTGCTTTAGAAAAAGAAGGTGAAAACTTTTAAATTGTTCTAAAATCCATGCTTTAAAACTTAAATGAGAAGTGTATGAAGATTTAGATTTGTTGCTGGGGAAATCAGAAAATGCTTTGATCTGCAAGAAGATTTAATCAAACATGTAGATTTGGTAGGAATAGTTGCCCTGGAAAAAATCCACCACTGTTCGCAGTTCCTGTTTAAGTACAACAGCAAATTTTCCCAATATGGAGGAAATAAATGAACGTTAGCAGAGGTCAATATGACATCATGAAAAGGGTTGGGGAGTTGTTTTGGTTTAGTTTCTTTTCGCTCCCATGTCTAGGAAATAATAAAAGCATCAATATGAAAAAGTGGAAAAGTGCAAACAAGGGTTATATACTATCTGCTGAATTAGTAAAAAAAAATATATTATACAAGCACAAGAGTTAGATTTGTGTAATGGCATATTGGTAGCAGGAACACAAAGATCAACCAGACTTTTTTGGTAAGTAGCAGTTGATTAAACATGATGGAAATTTTGATCAGTTACTTAAAGGAAAGAAGAAAACTGAAAGAATAAAAACTTAAGTACTCACTGACATAATGGTAATTTTGAAACAGCTGTGTAGAATTTTTATTTAGGTCGTGTATGAACTGTATATTCTCCCTCCTCACTGTTCTGTGGTACCCCAAAGTACAGATTAAATCCTGCGCTTTTGTAGTCAGATACACTTGTAAGTTTTCTGCAGTGATATGTTGGGCTGTTGAAATAATTGAAAAAAGAAGGGAATGAAGTTCATTTTCCTTAAGCTGCTTCTGGAGATTATTGATAGTGCTTACTCACTACTGTACAGTCCTCTGTGGCTTCTCATTTACAAGGAAGCCTGGAAGAGCTTTTCTCTTTCAAAACCTAAGTAAGTGAAAAAATACTTGTTCCCACAACAGAATTGCAGATAGGGGCAATTTAGTTTTATATCAAGGTTTACATTCTTATTTCAGTCTCCATTTGACTTCCTGCAGCTTCAGCTGCTGTCAATTAAAAATCTTTCCAGTGCAATTTGGATTCTAGGTCTACTTTTTTTCCCTTTTTCATTTTGTCAGATAAAAGTGTATCTGTTCAAAATCATAAACAGTCCACTAGATGAGGTTTGGTGGACTGCTGTTTTTCAGTTCAGTATTACCTAGGTATCCTTAAGGGGAAAATGGAATCTCGCTTCAAGTGTACATGCAGCACAAAGATACCATTACATTCTCATAATGGTTTTGTGTTTTAAAATTGTGCAAAGTCAGTAAAACACAGACTTGATTTTTGTTATTCAGCAGTGCTGTTTGTGTCAGTAGTTTGAAAATATATGGGACTAGTTGGAGAAATGACTCATCTTTCTTGTCCTTAGTTTAATTTTCATTTAAAAATACAATAAGAAAGACATTAGGAACTTCAGTGACAGTGAATCCAACAATAGAGCTGTTCCAGTATGAAAGAACCCTTTTTTCTTTCTAATCAGTTTGCTATTGCTTTGGAATTTTGTTACCTTTTTCGTCATAATTAGTGTAAAGCCTTCAGTAGTTTAAGTGGGTTCTGTTATGATTACTTTGCTGGATTATTGGTCTGGAAAAGTTAGCCAAATGGAGTTTTAATGTGACTGTGCAAACTGTAGGCAAAAAAATCTGAAGGTTCGTGTTCTGTGTATGTTGTTGTTTGTTTCTGTTCTTACTGATGGGAAGTTACATTATTTTTCTTTCAGTAATTTCTTTCTGCCATGTCTTTCTAGATACACTAGATCCTCTCTTCATGCACCCTGACTTACCCTGTGGGACCCACACGGGAAGCTGTGGTCATGTGATGCATGCATCTTGCTGGCAGAAGTAAGGATGTGTCTTTGCAGCCTTTTAATGGGTTTTAATTAATCTCTTTTCCAAATCATCTAAGTGCACACTGAAAACACAGTACAGTAAGTGGATATTTAATTAAGGGGTCAAAACTATTTGTACTCATCTAACACTGAAATATGGCATGAGAGGTGTTTCAACTTGATGAAGAAAATCATCATCAAAAGTTTTTAGGGCCCTCTATGACTCAAAGAAGACTCTCTAAGGAGTTACTAATTTATGCAAATAAAGCCAATGGTGTAAAACTGGTCAAGAGTAAGAAACCATATCTAGTAGGTTTACTTTAAGCAGTCTACTCGGAACCAGTAGGAATCTTCCAGGTCCACATTCAAAAGTAACAGTACTTTGAAAGTCTGTCACCAGGTCAGTACTTAAAGGATGAAACTGACTTACTCCAGTGGGTCTTGAGAAGAGATTCTTGCATTTAGAATAGGAGTAGTTAAATCTACCAATACTTGTTCATGACCTCTTCCATACTGGTGAACAAACCCTTAATAAGAAGTAAGAATTGATAAGTGATTGGTACTTAATTGATTAAGTGTCTATAAACTCTACTAGATTTCTATGGTTTGGGGGAGCCACAATTTAGACCAAGTGTGTTAAATTAGAATGCAGCCTGAATATTAAAAGACCCAAGTTCTCTAGCTTGTAGAATAGTCATTCTACATTTGACTCCACAAAGGTCTGACAAGACTCAACAAGATAAATAGTGTGAAATAATAACAGAAAAAATCGCAGTGAAGTATTATCAGCAGATAGAGAGTTGGGTCAAGCAATTGCAAGCTACTCTTTATAGATGTATATTATAAACAATCTCTTGAGGTTTGTTGTTTGTACTTGTGCCATTTTACTTCAAAAAATCTTACTAAACCTCTAGTGCTTATCAATTAGTTTTCTACATGTGAGTATGTATAGTTTCTTAACAATGAAACATCAGTGCAGAATAAGTAGGTGCAGACACTTAAAATGATATGGAGGTATGTTCCTTGAGTATAATACAGCTGCTCTTGGCAGATCCATCTACATCTGCGTAGATCTAAGTAGTGCAGCACTGGAGCTCAGTTTCCTTGCACTTTTTAAGAAAAGATGACTTGCTGTATGGGTTAATGGGATTAAAATGGGCAACAGTTTCTTCTCATATGGGATGGCACAGAAGGTTTGAGTATAGTCTTTTATTTCTAAAAGACAGTTATAGACATTCTAACTTACTACTGTTCTTCCAAACAATACCTCTCTATGTGCAGCCTAAAAATACTGCCAACCCTCTAAAACAGTACAAGTCCAAATGAGTGGAATATCCTTGTAGTTGCCATGTATAAGGAGGAGTAGTTGCTTGCAAAACCATAGTTGATTGAATGTGGGGAAAATAAATGTATCATTTTATTGTAACAGAATACTTTCCTAAATATTCTGTATTCATTAGAACTTCTGCAGATGCTCCTGCATGCACACTTTCCCTTATTGCATAAGTGGGATTTTATTTTATTTCCTTAAGATGCATGACTTAAAGCAAACAAAAAAATAAAAAAAATCTAGTTATTACCTTGGTGTACAAGTTAGGTAACTTCCTATCTGCCTCTAAAGTCCTACGTACCCAGTCTGGACATTAAGACTGAATTTAGTTGTGTGTATCCAGACAAGAAGATTTATGCTGTTCATAATAATACCACTGAGACATTAAAAAAATTTGAAGGCTTACTGCATCCCCTGAAGGTGCAAAATTATAATGAAACTTGTAAAAAGATCATAGTAATTTCTTAGTTTCCATTTGAGTTTAAAATAGTTGAAGTGTGATATCATAATATAAATTATCCTCTTATTCCTGTTAAAAGAAGGCTACAGTTTCACAGTCTAGTTGTGAGATTCAGTCGTTGCAATGAATAGCTGATTAATTATTTGTGAATTGTTACCGGTATTTTTTTGTAAAATTAAATAGCAATATGTGCAATCCCTGTTTCAAATTTGCTGTAATGAGTTGCATAGGAGAGATAGTAGATGCAATGTTTCATTGTGTTGAAGATAAGCGGGAAAAGTAGAAAGCATAAAGACTGCTTGTCTGTAAAATGTGAATGAAATTTAAAAGGATCTTATAAGCAAGGTAAACCTGCCATCATTTTTCCATCAGTACTATACCATGCATTTTTGCATGAGTTCATCTATGTGCTCAAAGGTTTTATTATTTTCACATCCATGGAAGACTGCTTTGAACATTAGTTTTCATGTCTCATTTAAGCCATTCCACCTTGTAGTAATTTCCTTTTCAATGTTGCAGGTACTTTGAAGCAATGCAGCTGAACTTCCGACAACGTCTGCACGTTGAACAGATATTTGACTTGGAGAATGGAGAGTATCTCTGTCCACTTTGCAAATCTCTGTGCAATACTGTGATTCCTATAATTCCATTGCAGGCTCAAAAAATAAACAGGTGAAATACCAGATTGCATAACCTTTAATTAAAAAAAAAAAAAAAAGCTGTAAAAGTCACTTTGGGACTACTTAGCTTTTCAAATTTTTGGGGGGAAGACTTGGTTTGAGCTTCCTAATCTCTGTAAAAGACTGCATACCTCCTTATTGATTTTTCAGCCAAATATACTTCTTTTGGCAGTCCATTTTTTATTTTTTAAAAAGCAGTTTGAGATTGGCTGTTCGTTGGAGCTGATATCAAATGAGAAAGTAGCTAGATCCAGTATTTAGCCTAACACTTCAATTTGTACTGTTTACTCAAAATTTTTGAAGCCAGGAAAGCCAGGCAAATACTGAGTTAATGTGTTTGTATCTAAGTGTGTCCTTTGTTTTTAAAGTTAAAGTGATTCTTGTGAGTGTTAAAGTAAAACCGGCTTTCTATTTTTGTTTTCAGTGAGGATGCAGAGGCAGTAGCTCAGATCCTGTCCCTAGCTAAGTGGCTGGAGATTGTCACAGTCAGGATATCAGGCTACAATGTGAAAAATGCTAAAGGTTTGTTATCTTAATTTTTAAGCTATTCCATGGGATATATGTCAGTACATGTTTCAACTAATACCAACAGAAAACTTAAAATAAAGAATACATTTTGCTATCAATCAAGAGAGTATCAAATCAAGCTGGGGATAAAGTCATGGCACGTTCTCTTGGTTTCACAGTGTCCTCATCAATTTTCTGGTTTCTGTTAAATTCTTTCTATCTTTTTTATAGAAAAAATTATGTGCATTTGGAGAGAATGCCAAAAACTAACACTCAGAGTCAATTAAACTTTTGTATTGACTTTAATGTAGCAATAAAGAAAAACTAAATTAAAAAGGCCAAAATAAAAATACATATAAGTATTTAGAAAACAGAATGGACAGAGAATCAACTACTGTTTTGCGGAATGGAAGCAAATGTTACTTTAAGGAGGAATCATACAGAATAGTCTGGCTGGTGATGTGTGTTTACAATTATTTTCAAATCAGTTCAGAGTAAAAAGAAGACTCGCTTTTATTAGACTGCTATAAAAACCTAGAACAACTTAAGTGCTTTTTAATGTGGATCTATTTTTTTTTTTTTGAAGGAGAGAAGAAAAATCTTCCAGCTTTCACCAACAAGGGAATGGGGAACTCTGCTATGGAATTCCATTCCATCCTTAGTTTTGGAGTTCAGTCCTCGTAAGTGTTGCTGGAAGTGTTCTCTGCATTATGTTAATTCTCTCTAAAACAACCTACGTTCAAACAAATTGTATGCCTTTTTTTATTACAAATTCTGGTTTGAATAGGGGCTTAGTTATTCTTTTCCATAAGTATTCACTGAATATCAGATCTGTGTGAACAAAGGTAGAAGTCTGGAATGTTCTAATCCACAATTCCAGCGATTTAGGTTACTTCCTGTGCCTCTAGGCAAGTTATTTACTGTCTATCTGCCTTAATTTTTCTGCTGCATATCTGTTTCAGGCGTAGATTTCACTTAGGTTTGGATGTGATAATGTAATATGGATTACTCAGAGGAATAGGACTGTGTTTCTGTTCCGGTGGGCAAAAGCACTTGCCCACTAAAACAGAATGTTTAGGCAATACTTTACAAGTGTGCTCAGCTGTCTCTTGTCTTTTGAGATCATGCTGTAAGTACTCTACTTCTGCTACTTCTGACTGACATAATAATTAAGTAGTCACACTTACCTGCTACTTGCAAAAATGTCAGAAAGTTAAATTTTTTCTTGATAACTGATTGCGATGGGAAGGATTCTGTAACTTGAATTTAGGCAGTGTGATGTTAAAGTATGAACCTGGCTAAACCCCAGACTTTGCGGTTTTAATAATTGCACTATTAATAATTGAACTTATCCTGTCTTGCTTTTGCAGAGCCAAGTACTCAAGCAGTATCAAGGAGATGCTCATTCTCTTTGCCACCACCATTTATAGAGTTGGGCTAAAAGTTGCTCCAAATGAAGCAGATTCCCGGATTCCTATGATGACCTGGAGCACATGTGCTTTTACCATCCAGTGTATAGGTAAAGCATAATTCAGGTTTTTATTTTGTCATGAATTGAAAATCTGATAGTTGCTTGGGTGTATAATTTTATGCAATCTGATTTCATAAATAATAGCTCTGCCTAAGTGAGAGTAATATGTAATAGTATAGCAAAGTATATTCTGTGTAGTTACATGTATAATACTAATATTATAATCTATAATGCAATATAAATAATAGGATGTTTTTGTTAGATAGTATCTTATGAAATAAGGTATAGAATGCCAAAATTGATTTCAATCGGAGAAGGCAGGGAGTGATCATATTCCACATTACTAATTGTAACATTAAACATATTAATATTTTTCCCATGTTTCCTCAGCAACTCACATGTTGTGTGTTAAATTGATGTATGGAAATGCTAAGTTAAGAGCTTTGTTTTTTGCTAGAAGTGACTAAAAAAAAAGAAACAAAAAACCTCCAAACAAAAACCTCCCCATGAAAACAGGTAAAAAAATTCCAAGTTTACTGTTTCATCTCTGAGAAGTCTCTAATGCATAAAACCACTGTAGTTGATACCTTTTTAGTCAGTTGAGTTAATTTGGTTTCTTACTTTTATTGGCTTATGTTCTCTTTATTATTCCTTCAGAACCAATGCCCTCGGGGAAGACTAAATTGTATTTCAGCTTGGGAATTTCATTAATAAAATACTTTTGTTACACTACTGTATTTGGCTGTAGTTTGAATTTTGCCTTGTTGTCCAGGGAGGTTGTGTGTGCCCCAACCATGGTGGTGTTCTAGGCCAAGCTGGATAAGGCCTTGGGCAATCTGGTCTTGTGGAAGATGTGGTAGGAGAGTGGGGACTCGATTACCTTTAAGGGTCCCTTTGAACTCCTTAACTTTCTGTGATTCTTTGATAAATCTGGGGGCAAGATGGATGTATAGCATCTCCTGTAAAGGTAACTTGATGGTTTTGAGCATTGCATAAGGGTACCTGAAAATAATACTAAATCCACAGAGTGAATGTCTTATCATCATTCATGTGAAACAGTGTTAAATCCTTGGTTAGCAAGATCTGAAAATTTGAAAATTTTTTAAAAAGCTCACTGCAACTATTTATCTGGGAAACATGCAGTGCCATTTAGGATAGAGTTTTTCCAAGAGAATTCTCATCAGAATGAAGTGGAGCTTTAAAAAGAAGTACATATCCTAAGAATAAATTGATATTAGGTGGCGTAGAACAATGCAACTTAATTTTTTCTGTGTTTAATTTTAAGAAAACCTCTTGGAAACCGAGGGGAAACCTTTATTTGGATCTCTGCAAAATAGACAGGTATGGACAAGTAAAATATGCAATATATTTTTTTAAACAAATTATGTATACACACACATGTAAAAGTATTGAAACTGCTACCATCAAGATCATTCTTTTGAGGAAAATCTCCCAAAATGTTTAGATTGATACTGTAAAGAGCACTTTGGAAGAATAATAATTATACTTACATCTGGAAGTTCATATTACATTCATTTATCAATGTGTTTTCTGTTCGTAGAAGTAGATGTGTTTTTACAATTGTATTTTGCTATTCTATCTACCCTTTTTTCCTGTTCAACCATTTTCTCTTGCGCTCTAGCACAGTGGCCTTAAAGCGTTAGTACAGTTTGCAGCTGCTCAGAGAACAACATCACCACAGCTCCTGATTCAGAAACATCTGATTCGACTTCTAGGAGGTATTGCATTCCTTTTTTTTTTTTTTGCAACCTTTGGTATTCCAGAAGTTTCTATTCCAAAATGACACACATGTTAGTGAAGCAGAGAAGCAAGGGTCAGACTGCTCAAGAACAGTGCTATCTTCAGGTTCTCTAATGTTGCCTGAAATTGTGAGGTGTTGATTGAACTCAAGTGGTCAATAATTCTGTTAACTAATATCACTAAAGTCCCCATAGAGTCCTTAATCCCAGATTACACAGGCCTTGGGTCTGGAATATTTACAGGTGGTTAATAAACTGTTTCTGACAGTGTTCAAAATTACTCAAATTCTGTTCTAAAAAGGTGCAAAAAGCCAAAAAAATGTGTATTTCTCTCTCAATTGTGAGACTTCATCTTCTCATCTTGAGAAGTCTTTGGGGAGGCCTCATTGTGGCATTCCAGTATGTTAAGGGGGCTTATTAAAATGAGGGAGAGGGATTTTTTTATACAGGAAGATAGTGACAGGACAAGGGGGAATGGTTTTAAACTAAAAGAGGGCAGGTTTATATTAGAAGTTTGGAAGAAATTCTTTACCCAGAAGGTGGAGAAGAACTGGAACAGGTTGCCCAGACAAGTTATGGATGCCCCATCCCTGGACGTGTTCAATCCCAAACTTGAGTACAGCCCTGAGCAACCTAGTCTAGTGAGTGGCATCTCTGCCCACAGCAGGGGGTTTGGAACTAGATGATCTTTTAAGGCCCCTTCCAACCCAAACCATTCTAAGATTCTGTGATTTTCTTTTTTTTTTTTAAATTTTTTTTTAGTACTTCCAAAGGCTGCTTGCAGCATAGTTTAAGATGTTTTGCTCTCAAGGAGAGCTAGTTTGAGGCAAATAACTGTCCTCCATGTTTTGTACTGATTAGGTTACTGTGGTGGCCATTGTGAATCCCACTCTTGGATTTGCCTTCTATTCAGTAAGATTCTTAGATGTGGCTTTTGTATTGGGAGAGGTTGTGAGGCACCTCACATTGCAGTGCCTAAGTGCATTCACCTGTAACACCGTGTCCTTTATCAGAGCTCGAGAAATAAATTGTAGATTTATAAATCAGAATTTTGAAGATACGGTAGTTAAAATTGTGAGCTCATGGAAGTAACTAAACAATCAGTTACAGAAGTTGTAAGTTAATGGAGTAGATACTTCCTTAGTTTACAGATTGGGACTTTCTTTTGATGAAAACATTGAATGATGGAGGCTCTAAAATCAGATTCTGAGACTTCCGTTCAATCCAAAAGAAGAAAATATGTATTAAATGTGTAACTGATATGTTTGTTTTGTAGTTCTTCTACCAAACTTTAAAGTGGAGGACACTCCATCACTCTTAGAAGTAGATATGTTCCACGTTTTGGTAAGCAGGTTCATTTTATTCTTCGTATTAATACTTTTTTTGAGCATAAATTTCTGTGTACTTTACCCCATAGATGGTAAATCTCTAAACTGGCAATTATAATGAAACTATATCTGAGTTTCCTACATGGCAGGGGGCACAAATTGTTAATACTTTCCAGTGAGTTTTTGCTATACTTAGAATTAAAACTGGCAAGATAAATTAACACAGTCATATACACTACAGAAATGAAATATAAATGTATAGTGAAAATATAATTTCTTTTACCCTTGTTACTGCCGAATTTTTGTTCCTTTAATATTTGCCTCTTCCTTTTCACTGTAGGTGGGAGTTGTGTTATCCTTTCCATCTTTATACTGGGAGGATGCTGTAGACTTGCAACCTTCATCAATTAGTTCAGCCTATAACCACCTCTACCTCTTCCATCTGACAACACTGGCACACATAATGCAAATTGTCATCTCTTCAGCAACAGGTAGATGTGTATTTGGGTTGGATTTTTCTGGCATTTTTACACAGTTTTTCAAAAATGATGGATTAACATCCGTAGTGTTTTCCAGGTATCGACTTTCTCATAAGTGACAGTGCTAGGTAGTAATTACTGTTTTCTGGTGAAAAATAAGCAACACTGTATAATTTTCAGATCATTTTATTGAATCACTTCTGTATGCTTAGGCTAAGAAAACAAAATAGTTATTCATATATCAATGCTTGCTCCAGTCAGTCGTTTCAGAGTGGTAACTTATCCCTCTTTGCTCCGTGTAGAAGCAAAGCTCTGCCAAGAAGCATCACTGAGTTGTGCAGTGACAGCCCGTGTGCACTTGGGAAATAAATTTTTCTGTATCCTTCAACGTAGTGAATACCCAGATCTTAAATACAGAATCCTGTAAACTGATAGGAGAGAATTTCACTGTTAAGAACTGTCCATAACCTATAGATAGATTTTCTAACTGCTACTTTCCTTTTACTTCAGCATGATGAAAATGGAAAAATTTTTTTTTTTTTAAATTTCTGTAGCTTAAGCTGTTTAGGACAACAACTCCAAAAGTTCAAGGGAAAGAAGCAATCCCTTATGGGAGGATAAGCAATGAGGCAATAATTCTGATCTTCCTTATAGCACAGAGTCTTAGGAGAACATTTTTCAGGCAGAAAGCAGCAAATACAAAAGAATTAAGCAAAATAAAGTGAAAATGCTTCTGTAATGCAACAAAATAAAAAAGGTTCAGTGTATGTAAAAGAGTAGTGTGTCACAATGGAGTGCGTTTACAGTGGATTCATCTTTTTGTCTGCAGAATCCCCCACTGATTGCTCACCTGAAAACAGTGAGGAGGCACAGTCTGCACAGTCTTTCTGTAGAGAGGTTTGCCAGTACACAAGTGGGTAAGTAGCAGTTCAGTTATAGCATTAGATTTTCCTGGAAAGATGGCAGTCAGTGGGGATTGACCTGCACCAACACAGAAAACAGGGACAAAAAAAGATCTATTTTGTATGCGGAGTTAGTGCAGTGCCTTGTGCTTTCTTCCCATGTTCCTGAGCACTGAAACCAGTGAAAGGAACTGTTTTAGTTAAAGTAGCTACTCTTAGTGGACAACAGAATAAATTATTAGTCTGAGGCTGAAAAAATAGCTGTATCCATTCTGGAGAGGAATACAACCAAGTACAGTATTTCTTTTTTCTTTGCTTTGATGATTTTGTTTTAGATCTGTTGCATTATAGATGGAATCCAGAAAGAAGGAAACGGTTCTGCTGTAAAAAGGGGAAAGCTGTGTAAAACTGAACACAGTTATTCATTTGAATGGTAGTGCCCATCTTTCAGACTTTTCTGACAGATATAGCTGCAGACTCTTTAGCACTTCAATGTCTGTAAAATCAACTAGAAAATGTGGATGCACCCTCTGCAAATGCTGCTTTGATTTGTCTTCACCAAGGCTAGTTGCAAAGATATATTTCTCAGCAATTGCCAATGCTACTGGCGTGCCTAGAAGTTTTAAGTCTAAATTTTTAAACATGTAACATTTGATATTTAGGTAATGGGAGGAATTTTTTCCAAGGCATGAGCTTAGACTCCTAAGTGCTGTGCATTTTGGAAAATCAGGTCACTGTACCAAGATGCCTAGGTTCAAAATGCCAGCATTTAGGCAACCGAGGTCTGATAGTTTTAGTTCTGCATAAACATTTTCATCTACAAACTCTGACCTATCTGTGCTTAAACATCACAGTCTGCATAATAATTTTGCAATGGCCTGCGGTGTTATAATGTGACTTGTTCCTGGTCAAGCAGGTACTGGTCAACATTTATGTGAACTTCCTGTTCAAATGAATGCGAGTTTAACTAAGTTTAAAATTTTGATAAAACAATGACATTGTAAACAAGTTAAATTTACTCCGAAATTTAGACTAAATGCTTATATTGCTCTACAAGAATAATTACTGAGATGAGTATCATTCCAACTTTTTTTAATCAAAAATGGGTTTAGTATAGCTTTATTTTGAACAATCTGAGTGTTAATGTCATGACTTCCATAAAGAAGTATGAGTTATTGATTTTTTTATTCTGCTGGTTTTTTTGTTCCTGAAGAGTATTTATGCTGGTTTAATGGGATTTTTGCCTCATTTTTGACAGCATTCAAAACACCAACTGAATCAAAAACTTTCACAATTGCAAAAAATTGCTACCTTTTGGTAATAAAAAACAACTGGTGTAAGAATCAATTGCCTTGTGTGATGCTGTGCTGCACAGTTTATATTACATTATCTTGGGTAGCACAGAAATGGACAGCAGTGTATTGGCTATTTATTTTTTTATAGTTCTGAGAAAAATATGAATTGGCATAATTTGAAGGTGTAATGCACATAAACCCAGTACTCGTTCCTTAGGCAAAGGGGAAGTTGGAAGTTAAGTGCTGGTGGCTGTGTCTCGCAGAATTTGGGGTTCATCAGTTTTGCTTCTACACAGCTGCCATTCTACCAATGGTAGCCAAAATGTGAAAGTGCCAAAAGGATTTGCCATGTGAACTACTGCAGCTCTTTCTCATTTGTGTATTGCAGTTGCTTTAGCCAGGATATTCCAGGCTGGCTTGTGTGGGATCGTGTTAAAAAGGGCATCATGCCTTACCTTCGTTGTGCTGCTTTATTTTTTCATTATTTGCTGGGAGTTTCTCCACCGGAGGAACTACTACAAGGTAAATATGAGAAAACAAATGTATGTCTGTTTACTCTTTTCTGAAAGAATTTTAAAAGTTCACAATAACTTAAAAATAATAGTCTCTACTATTAAAATAATAATAATAATTAAAATAAGACTTGGAAAGTAAAGGAATTACTAATTTGTACAGGCAGGGACAGGATGAGAAACTGAGTTGTCTTGGCATTATTTGCATAGAAGAGTCTTACTTCTGAGTATGTGCAAATACGTGAACTAACAATGATGTGTTGATAGTAAGTATTTGTCAATACAAAGATTCTGTGATGTAAGGATAGTTGTAAGGAATTCGAATACATCACCTGAGAAGTAGCCTGGAGGATATTTTACAAAACAAACAAACAAAACCAAGAAAACCCAAACAAACAAAACCGTTTCATGTAGTTGCTAATGATGGTACATGCTAAAGATATAAGGATTGAGCAAAACAAAGCCAAGAAGAAATAACGCACATTATAAAACTGAAACCTCTTCCTTAAAGGATCATAATGCATTACAGATACTAAAACTAAAACTAGATACTTTGACTTCTATCAAAATGCAGGGAAACACAGAATCATCAACTATTTGGAAAGGAGGCCAAAATTGCTATTAATAACTGAGACAAAATATAACATATACAAGAAAAATATAAAATCGATCTATATAAACTGTGAACTCAATTTGCATTTTATTAGGATATATGAATCAAAATCTCTGCACTTTGGGATATGCTGTTATCCTCACCATTAGTCTGAAACTTTGATTCTCTAGGGAGGAGTCTTTCTTGTGAATCAACAATGCCATTTTCTCTAGCAGAGATAATAAGTGACTCCCCAGAAAACTATTAAATTAGCCCAGCTTTATGTAATCTGTTAGCACTGGCGTGATTATAGCAAAATTTAATATCATCAAGGCCATGAGGATAGTGAAAAGATAAAATACACGTAGAGAAATCTACTGTACTAAAATGCGTTACATATTATGCAGTAATTTAAGGAAGGAATTGTTATTATAGTAACTTATGCATGACTTAAAAATTACTTAACATAGATCCTCAGCTAACCCAAATTATTATAGCTCTCATTAAGTCAGTGGAGTAGCATCCAGTCGTACTAGCTAGGAACTGTGCTGAAGCTGTAGGATACATACTATTCAGTGGAAAAGGGATCAGGAGCTTCCTAGTTTTCAGTGAATTATTCAACAGTGCTGGAACACTTGCATGGCTGTTCGTGTTTTCTTTTTCTTTTGCAGATTCTGAAGAAGGGCAGTTTAAGGCACTTTGTAGTTACCTCTCTCTACCTACAAATTTGTTCCTGCTCTTCCATGAATACTGGGACACAGTAAATCCACTGCTGCAAAGGTACTAAGTGGGACTGGACAGGCCATGTTTTCTGTTGTGATCCTGTATGGGAATTCTGGATCAAATTTGTTAGTAAATGGTTGAGCTCAAATTCATACTGAAGTTCTAAACATTTGTTTGTTGTGCAAGGGTACACTGAATCTCTTGAAGGCACTTCAAAAACATAAAACATTCTGTACTTTATGGTAATTCCAATACTAAATAAGTATAGTTTAAGGGACTGTTGCTTGCAGACCTCTATGAAACTATGCAGACAGAAGGTACTATAACCTTTGCTTGTGCAATATGCCACTTACTGTTCATTTGTCTATTTTGAGTATGTCGATTACATGAGTTATAAAATGAGAATGTGGAAAATTATGTATGTGGCAGGGTGAGGCTTTGTACCATTCCTTCTCTGAATTTCCAAAATAGACTGATGGATGTTGAAATAGGCTTAATGGTAAAAGGTACAGTTTGAGTATTATGTTGCATCTAGAGTCATGGAATCGTACAGAATGTTAAGGGTTGGGAGGACCTTAAAGATCATCTAGTCCCAACCCGGCCTGCCATGGGCAGGGTCACCTTCCACTGGACCAGATTGCTTGAGGCCTTATCCACTCTGGCCTTGAACGCTGCCAGGGTTCGGGCATCCACAGCCTCCCTGGGCAACCTATGACAGTGTCTCAGCACCCTCACAGTAAAAATTTTTTCTTTATATCTAACCTAAATTTCCCCTCTTTCAGTTTGTGAAAGAAAGTAGCAATAAAGAAAGAATTAGTTAAATTCTGCATTCAAAAACTCAAGCTAATATAAAGAGATGCCTCCCCCAGTCCCCAACTGTGAATAATTTAGCTATATTGTGTTGGAGAATGTCTCTAATGTATTTAATGTGACCATTTGAGTACTTGGTTGCAGTAGTCTCTGGCCCTCACTAGCTTTTATTGCATTGTTTGTTTGGTTGGCTTTTTTAACATCTGTTCTGTTTTGTTGTCGAGACTTCTTCAATTTAGGGACATTTTGAACTGCTGACTTACAGCTTAGAGTCCATATAGGTGGCCTAAACCATTACCTACATACAAAGATCAATTCCTTGTGTAGCATAAATTAATAAATTAACTTTCGCAAGTGTATTATTAAATAAGTTTGTTTGACTTATTCCTACGTGTTTGCTCAAAGACATAATGGTGCTTCTAAGAGAACACAGAAGATAAGTGCTCGTGAACACTGGAAAGTGATCACTAGAGGCTTGGTTAGTAAATAGTTACATTGCTCCCAGGCAGAAACAGAGGATTCATGTAGGAGGCTACATATTTAATGTAATAGTAACAGTTGCCAAATCATCATGCAAGTTCCCATATGTTTTCTCACAGAACTTATTTCAGAAGACTAAATTTGATGATTGTTGAGAAATGTGTTAAATGAAGCATACTAGAATGACCATCTGCTATAGTTCCTTCTCCTCCTTTTCATAGAAATAACTTAAAACATGTCTTAAACACACCAGTTCCTCTGTTCGATGACTGGCCAATATCTACCATAGTTTTGGTAGACACATTTGCCATTCTAAGCAAGCATACAGCATGCAATAAACCATTGCAAAATAACCATTAGGTGATGATTATTAAATAAAAACAGCAAATGTTTTGCTATTAGTGAGTACAATATTTATTTATGCTGTGTCTTTCAGCACATATTTTCAAAAAAATGCTGTGTATTGTAGCCCACTTTGAGAACTTGTGGTCTGCTTGCAATTTGTGACTCTGTTAACCCTGTGTTTTCATGTGCATGATGATAGTTTTAAGTGTTTTTTCACATAGATTGTATATGTGAAAAATATATACGTGTTGTATATGAGCTTAAAATCTTCTGAAGTAAAAGCATAAAAAAAGCTGTTTCTCCTGTGAATTTCTAGCTAGAGCTATCAATGCTTTATCGGTGTTGTATGGTTGCATATCAATTAGTAGTTTAGTTCAGTGATCCTAAATGTATATTTATATCAAATGATGTCATCTGCAAATGTTTGTTTGAAATAGGTGGTGTGCTGACCCGGTGGTGTTAAGTTGTTTGAAGGGGAAAAGCATTGCAGTAAGGTAAGCTTGTTTTCTTCTGGTTCTGACCTAAAACAGTTGAAAGAATGAAGTGCTTGTTGTGGCCAAGTTAAAGAGCTTGTGTTTTATTCCTGCTGCTCTACTACTAAAAGTACATTTGTCTCAAAGTGGCTGTGTATTATTCCTCTTGCAGTGACTCTTCATTGAGAATGTATGACATTGTTAGATAAGTAATCTAGCCTGCTTGAGGAAAAACAAAAGCTAACTGAAATATGAAATGTCTTCATAGATGTAGGTTACGTATGAAATTTAATTTCAACACCTTTGCTAGAATATAGAAACGTTGAGGCTCCCATGTGGAGAAGAATTGCTCTAGAATTGCAGAAGTGTGTAGAAATGACCAAAAACTTAGCAGGAATTCATAGTTACCCATTCTGCTACTTGCTTTGATCTTTATTATTCTCATAATAGTTCTTTGTCACTTATCCAGGTATCCTAGGAAAAGAAATCATTTAATTGAGCTTCCTGAAGACTATAGCTGCCTTCTGAACCAAGCCTCTCAGTTTAGGTAAGATGTGACATATTTAACTGTCTTCCTAGGTGTTTGTCAATTTTAATTACTTATATTCTTGCAGGTACTGTAACTGGTGTTAAAACAATACAGAAATTACTTTGTAGAAGTGAAGGCACTGTTACGGATATACTGGCCAACAGTAGCACATGTTCATTTTAAATCTGAAACACAACATCTTAGTAAATGCAGTCACTTGTGTTTGATAGGATAGCTTATAAAATTATTATAGCATAATCCTGGTCATTTTTCTCCAGTGCAATTCGGTTTGGGTGTAAGCCTGAAAATTATTTTTTGCACTGGACACAACAAGCCCAGAGGATTGGCACTGTTGGATGCCAAGAAGAGTGAATCATAGGAAAATTCAGGTCAGAAGGGACTTCAGCTCATCATCTAATTCAACTTCCTGCTCAAAGCAGATATCTTGCAAATAAAATATTTTAAGCAATGTAAAAACAAAGCCCAAGGAGGCAGATATGTGAAACGATCATAACTTAGTATGTCTTAGGTTTTAGTTTGATTGTGGGTTGGGGTTTTTTTGTTGTTTGGCTGCATCTTTTTGTTATTTTTTAAGGAACGTTATCCATGGTTAACATTTCTTTTAACGTTTTAATTCCTGCTGTAACGTTCTGGTTACACTTCTTTTAGATGTCCACGGTCTTCTGATGATGAACAAAAACATCCAGTATTATGTTTATTCTGTGGGGCTATGTTGTGTTCCCAGAATACATGCTGCCAGGAACTGGTGAATGGGGAGGAGCTGGGAGCCTGTACGTCTCATGCTCTTCAATGTGGAGCTGGAGTCTGTATGTTTCTCAAGTAAGTAGCTATCCAGAATTTAATGTGTTAAAGAGTAAAGGGAAATATTTGAATGTCAAAAATCACAACATTGTCAAAGCACTTGATTTTTTTTTTTTTTGGTCTGAGATGAAGAAGCATTGCTTTGATGTAAATTATAGCTTACTAAAAAGTGAAGAATCTGCTTGGAGTTGTATTTTAAATGTTGCTTTTTTTTTCCCTTAAGAATTAGGGAATGCAAAGTTGTCCTTATTGAAGGTAAAACCAGGGGCTGCTTATATCCTGCACCCTACTTGGATGAGTATGGAGAAACAGATCCAGGTCTAAAGTAAGTAAATGTGTGACTTTCTATATTTCCATTTTTGTATCTCTTTCTTTCTTATACCCATTGGACAACACATTCTTCCTGTTGTCATGTACAGCACTGTAATATGTGTCTTGGCCTGGTGAACTTTAACTTCAAATTCCTGATGTGAATGGGTAGTTTACGATGGAAAAAAGCACCTTTTTGATACTGTAAAGCTTTATTACTTTTGTCCAGAATACTTTGCTTTTCATTAAAATGTGCCACAACTGCCATTGCTGAAATGTCATCTTGGAAATGACAATTGTTGCTTGTCACATGAAGAACTTTTTAAATTTCCAGTAGCTTTGTTGCAATTAGTTTTCATGCAAGTATTTAATATAGTCTAGTGTTAATGTTAGATTATTAATGGAGCAGTTTGCAGTTGCTGTTCTGGTATCTAACTGGTTATTCTCTTTTTTTCTTCTATGAAGAAGAGGCAATCCCCTGCACTTATGTCGGGAGCGTTACCGGAAGCTCCATCTGCTCTGGCAGCAACATTGCATCATAGAGGAGATTGCCAGGAGCCAGGAAACCAATCAGATCTTCTTTGGGTTCAACTGGCAACTGCTCTGAGTCTCTTGGTTTCTAATGGAAACTCTTACCTTTGGCAGTGCTTTGGAAAAGCAAAGGAGGGTGGCAGTAGGAAAAAACCTCCTCAAGTGAATTCTGTAGTTCAGACACAATTGATACAATGAAAAAGAATCTCATGTCTCATGTTTTCCTCTTATTTTTTTTTCTCCTTTCTGAAAGGAAAAACACATTCTGTAATTACTGCTGAACATTCAGGTCAGAAATATTTTCACTTTTTTCAGAAGTTGTAATTGTTTCACATGTTTTCATGAGGACAGCTTCCCAAATGCTGTGCTTCAGAGCACACAGCACACTTCTGTCACTTCCGTGTCTTGAGATGGTGTTGCCAAGGAAAAGCCTCCTTTACTTTCTTCCTGGGTTCTTTTCCCAAGCTTTAGTGAAGCTTTAAATAGGCCAAGGTAATACTGGAGTGGAAGTGGTGCCAGGCCTTTAGTCATCTGTAGCAACAGGTACAATAAAGAATAAATTTTACAGAACAAGTCTGCATTCAGCTATATGCTGGGATTTAACGAAGAGTTTTCGTTAATGAATTCTTCAAATCAGAAGTGTGGGATAGAAAGTGCATGGTGGGAATTACCATCTTGCTTGTTGCATCAAAAAATTAAGTCCGTGCTTTTTGTGTTTGCCAGAACTGCACTTTATCTAAAGAATTTGTCCTCTTATTAATGTTGTATATCCTAAGAGGTCTATGGCTACACTATTTGGCTAGGCTGTGGTTAGTTTTACTTTTTCTGTCTTCTGAGATTTTCCCCAAGAGTCAAATGTGAACATACTGCCGCTGGGTAGTTGTAGCGTAGCTCTGCAAGTTATACAAGAGCCAGAGGCTTCAGTAAAGTAAATGACCTTCTAATCTATCGCTGGACTAAAATCAAGGCCCAAAAGCAGCAAGTTTTAGAACCAGAAATGTTTGCCCCTATTTGAGGGATTTTCCACTCTTCATCCTCTGTTCCTATTGTGTGGAGCATGTTGTGAAGCCTGCATAAATGAAATGGTGTGTTTTGGGGGTCATGTTCAGTGCCAGGTAGAGTAGAAAACGGAAAAAAAAGTGGCTAAGTAGTCTGTTTCTTTGCCCTTCACTTAACAGCACATTGGGATTGAACTCTGCTTCAATGATACCTGATTTTGCTTCACTATGTGTTTGTTGTTCTGTTTTTGAATTTCAACCCCAACATAGATGAGGGAATTTGTAACGTACTGGGTGAAAATGTTTTCAAAGGAAACGCCATTTTCATGTGAAAGTTTGAAGTTTTCATTACCCTAAATTTTTCCCTGCGCCTTTGCTATTTGGGTTCTTTTGTGCCATTTTAATAAGGCTTCTGGGGGGAGGTTTTCAAATTAATGTTTGAGAATGTGTTTTTGTATGATGTCTTTTTCTTGTTTCATTTTCTTTTGTCACAATTGTATGAGAGATAGAAGAATCACAAATAGTGATTTACTACTTAAATATCATTCTTCTCCTGTTTTCAAGTTTTTCAAGTATGTATGTGTGTATGAGTGCATTGAACAGCACCATAAGTAATCTGAAAATGGAATACCAGTGAACTCAAATATTGTTCTGGTTTTAAATACTTTTTAAAAAGTTTTGCTGTAATCCTTCCCTGGTGATATAAATCATTGGCTTTAGTATATTTTCCAGGTATTCTGTTTCTTGAAATTAAGACATTCTCCTTAGTTTGAATCTATCAGATTTTAATCCTGAATGTTAAACTCTCTGAAGACAAACATTTAATTCTGTTAGTCTTCACATACTGAATTTAGGACAGCTGTCATGAAAGCTTGCATGCACTGGTGATTTTTGTGTCATCAAAACACTTCTTACCAACAAAAATATTGAATTAAGACTAGCAAATGTATGCCTCATTGATACCAAGCCTGTATTCTCTTACTGTTTCCCTCTGATATTTACCTATTCATTTATCAAAACTCTCAGTTATCTCACACTTCACTGATACAAAAATTCCGTTGTCAAATATGGAGTGAGATCACTTTATTTTGTTTTCTGTCTGAACTGTAATATATGAGGACAGGAGCTGGTATGAGCAGGTGAGCTCGTTTAAAGCTCTAGAAATCTTTGTAGCTGAAGAAGTGGGAGAGGAAATTGCATCTTTCTGTACGTTTGCACATACTAATTTAGCAAATGGGCTCCCATATCATTCACGGACTAGCGTGGTCATCTTTCATTTCATAAATTACTATGCAGTTTTGTTCACTGTGAGTATAATCTGTATTTAGTGATTGCAAAATGCTTATGCCACTGATTTCTGTTCTATCCAAGCTGACAGAAGTTATTTGATAATGCACATACTGGTATCTTTAATTGCAAAACTGTAAATTTGAAACTTGTATAATGTTCTTGTGCTTTTGAAATAAAATATCTTGTATATGTATATTTAAAAGAAAAAGGGAAATAAAGTAACTTCTCGTAGATTATTCAGTTTTTATTTGAAGGCGCTGTGACACCTCACAGTTCTTTTTAAAAGAGTGGTGTCTGTCAGTACGAGAAAGGAGTTAGTAAATGCTGGGCAGACTATCCCAGTTGTCCCTGTAGTCTGTATCACTGTTGTACCGTTAGGAATTGGTGGCATTTTTCTTATGTAAAAAGCTACTGCACTTGAAAATTGTCCCAGTATCTTGCAGGTGCACATTCCTGCAGTGTCTACCTCAATTTGTAAAAGAAGTCTTAAATTCAGAATTTAATATTTAGATGTCCTAAAACTGCATTAGTTGAGTGATTCTGGTTTTATGTCTTGTCAAATAAGAACTGGCAGATATTTAACCTCTAGAAAGGGAAACCTTATGGTGTTGGTCTAATGTGATGTGTGATACATATTAAAAAAAACCAAACGGTGTTTTATCGTAACGTTAAGCAAACAGCCTAGAAATCTTTCACCTACAAATGGCCAGTACTTCTTGTCCCTTTTTATGTTACAGGTTGCTGTCATCACATCCGCTGCTGTTGTAGCTTTGGGAACTGTCAAGGTGTTAGTGGTGCTCTTTATGCTTATTCTTAGTAAAGCAAATGTGTTTTAAGGACCAGTTCCTGAAAAGGTAAAGGTAGATAAAGTCTACTAGTAAAAATGTTCTGAAGAATATTGAACAAGAATCCTATTAATTAGGGGCAAAAAAGAAAAAAGCCACAGCACTACTTCTTGCATAGTAAAAATCTCAGTGTACAAAAAAAAAAAAGGAATATTTTGGCCATCATGTGCTTTGCTTTATAGTTGAAAACTACTTTATTGTCTAGACAATATCCTTGAATAATCTCCGCTGTAAACTAGTCAGATTCATGATACAGCATCTAAGTTTGTTACTTAGATCCTTCTAACCTATTACTTGACAAGAACTTCAAAGAGAATTAAAAATGGAAGTTGTTTCATTTCTGTGGCACAACCTACTTCATTAGTTTTTATGAGGTTTTTTGCAGGTTGACAGAGAAAACAAATGTCCGTTAATGAAAATCCACTCCTATGAAAGTCTCTCAAACTTAGTTCTAATCCTAGCTACATTTCTCTAAACTTACTTTCAGCGTGGTTGAAAGAGAAGCTGTGGAAAGGAAAAAAGGAAATGTGCATTAAAAGGAGAGCAAGCTGAAATCCCAAGGGATTATATATGTGATTTCATGTAATGGTGAGTAAGAGGAGACAGGGTATAGTTAAACATGAAACATTAAAATGGGACCTGAGCTTTCTTTTTATTTCTATGTTGTTCATGAGATCAGTGTAAAACAACTTAGTCTATCAGACTTCATTTTAGGAGGTTTCTATGCTTCATGCTTGAGTGAATGAGCTGCAGCAAAATGTTGTGAAGTACCAAGTGGGGGCTGTGGATGTTATGATTGAGTCCTTGCTATATTTGAGAAGAGCTGTGGTTAGTCTTTTTCAGTTGACTGCAGAACCTGTTGCCTCCTTCTTAATTGTGCCTGAAGTGTAATGTTGGCCTCTTGGGGTACAAGTGTTGAGATGCAGGGATGTGCTCAGAGAGAGCTCATCCCATGAACTGAAGTGCCTGCTTGAGCTGTGTTCAGTGTTCATTTTAACAAAACCCTAGATATGCTGCATTTTTATATTTCTTGCATTATGATCAATGTAGAGCAAGTGGTTTTGGTGGTAATCAGAAAGCTTTAGAGTATTATAATTGCAATTTCAGCAGAAGCTGTCATAGAGCCTTCACCAGAAACTGAGCATTACAGTGTTTAATTTTTTTTTTTTTAATTAAGAAATTGAGAAAGAAGATAGTTTTATGGATGAATGAGTTCCTTACTCTGAAAGTTGCTGTACTGTTATTAATTCTGACTGGATTAAGCATTAATAATAAATAGGATAAGAAGTGTCCCCCAAATCGTATTTATTTCTGTATCTGAGCAGATGCCCCGGCTTAAAGGCTTGGCTCGCTAATGCCATCTTTGTCTTTATAAATTACAGAGAATTAAAAATGGAGTCTGTGCTGCTACCTTAGTTTGTCTTGATCCAGTGGCTGTGATGTTAAGTACTGCAGGAAACCCAAACTGTTGTGGCAGGTGCTGTGAAGGAAGCTGGATATGTAAGGGTGCACTTGCACACTCTGGGGAAACCAGTAAATACAAAGCAAAGAAGGCATTTATTAACAAAAGTTAAGTTTTATCCTGATTACTATGAAAGGAGCTGTCATCTCTTTGTAATACATCTATCTCGATGGGGATTCTGAATGCCTAGACAGGATAGAAATTAACAATCTAATGCCTAAGTAAGTAGTGGTAACAGGCCAGACAAGGAGTGTTCCCTGTGAAATGTATGCTGAAACTCAATTCAAAAGCAACCACATTCCACTACTGCACATTCTGGAAGGTGGCTGAGAGACAAAGATTAACTTGCTAAATGCTAACTAGCATGCTAAAATGTGTTTCCTTCATATGCAAGTAAATGAGCTTGTGTGCGGGTGAGGGATGTAGCTGGGCACTGTGACATTTCTGTGTCTTTACAGAGATGCTCAGGCTGGATGATCAGTTTACTTCCTTCCAAATCTGTTTTTTCAGAGCAGATTCTTGACAAGTCTATCAACTAGAAGGTTATCAAAGGAGTAAGCTTAGAGTTCTTGTAGTTCTGCAAACTCAAGAGTTGACCAAGAAAGATTTTTAAGTGGTGGAAAATGTCAGGTTTCATCTGCATCTACAGTTAGATGTGTTTTGCCATGAGGAAATATGGAAATGTTTCCTAAGATAGAAAGTAAGAGTTTATTTATTTACGCTCTAATATCCTGGTTCACAACCATTTTCATCATGCTGAACCATTCCTCTCTTTAATTGCTGAAAGCATCTTCTTTTTTAAAATTTGCATGATTCAATTTTTTTTCCTTAATTAAAAGTCCTACAGGAGTAATTTATCTTTTTCTTCATTTCTTTATTTGAGATCTAGGACTGCTTTTCCAGATGTAGACTGACTAAAATTGTGTTGAGGAAGTGACTGACACATGTGGCACTTTGCATACTTATCTGGAAAAAAATATACTGCATTAAAAAATCCCACATACTCTTGGGAAGTCTGATTAATTTGCAGTACGTGACTGTCTTTCTCCTTGATCTCTTAAGGCACTACAACTTTCTGTGTTCATTCTTTTCCAGTCTGTATCAGTTAATTATAGAGCTGCTGGTGAGTATTTTTGGCTCTCAGAAATGGCTGAAGGAATTATGCACCAGTTAAGTTTTAATTCCATACTGGCCAAAGTGATTGCAATGAAGACTAGAAGTACAGACACACAGGTAAATGCAATGCAAGAGTTAACAGCTCTTGTAGAAGAAAGTCTCAGCTTACAAACCTAGTTCTTTGAAGGAGGTTTAACAGACTTAAGTATAGGCCTAAAACGTTAAGCAGTGAAGCAATTGCATATGAAATTATCATCATGCATATAGCCTGCTTGAATTACACTCCAGATTATTGCATTGCACAATTTATTTACAATATATCCATACAGTATCATTCTTGCTTTCTCTAGGGTTACAGAATACAACAGTTGTTAGACAGGTGAAGGAATTTTTACTGTTACTTCTGCACAATTTCAAAATCAGGAATGGTTCTGCTTTGAATATCCTAAAATATAACTTCTTTATTATCCACAAAGAATGCACTCACAGCAGTAACAAGTAAAATACTTTATTTGGTCTTTTAACCTCTATTTTGTATCATTATGTTTTTCCTGCTCTGTACTAATGATGAATTACAGACATAGTGTATCTGTAACTACATGTGTCTTGGGCATTGAAGGCTTTGACTTGAATCGACAAAGTTCCTGAGCACTATAGTGAGAGTGTGATGGGAGAGCTGTCAGTCTGATTTTGCCTTCATTGATTTCAGATAGTCCCTTATCTTCCTGCCTGTGGATCAGTGTGTTAAGTGCTTTTGAAATGAGGAGCTTTTAAGCGTCTATGATCACCAGCGTTTTTTTTAGGGGAAGTATCTACTTGTTTTAAACTTGCGCTATCACATGCTACTTGGAATTTCAAATATCCTTACACCAGCTGTCAGTTTTCTTACGAAGAGAACTCCTTTCAGCAATACCCTTTGACTTTCAGGGAGGTGTGGCAGCTGGCTTTCTCTAAACTATGGAGGGAGGAAAATGAAAAGATACTTCAGACTTTTTTTTAAAAAAATAAATACATTATGGTAGCTTTCATTGCCTTCAATTTCACCTAGCTAGTGGGTTCTGTTAGAAGGGCTGCAATATATGTACATTTTGGCTAAAATTTCCCCTCTCCCAACTTGAATTAAGAGTGTTCATTTCAGTCTTTTTTGTAAAGAATCTTTTTGTCCAGTGCAATAATTCGTTGGGGGGGATTTCCCTGGTGCTGGGATTTCTGTAGGTTTAATGACAGTAACAGCAAACTGGTACGTATTAGACTGATCTGTGTGTTAGTACTTGTAGACCCATCTGGAACATTTCCTTGTGTTCTGGCATATTCAGACAGTGACAGAAGTCTGTAAGCAAAGAAGAGAAAGTGGGGAAAATTCCAAAAGTTTTGTGCAATGTTGAAAATCAGGGATTTCACAAGTAAAAAAGCATCCATCTGAACAAGTATCAGCATTTTTGGAGCTGTCACCAGGCTGTGGTTTGTTCAATTGTCTTACTATTTTTTTCTTTTTTTCCCCACCAGTGAAATATCCCCTAACTGTAGGACTGTAATACAGCAAAGCTACACTTGTGATGTCGTTCCTTTGAAGATTTGCCTACCTAGCTGCAGGGATGGTTTTTGTTGGAACATTGTTTTTGCCACAGTTTGTGTTTTGAACATCAATGTTGGGGTCGTTCATGCCTGATACAGTGGAGATCTGGTTGGCTTTGCCAAGGTTCTTAATGACACTGATGTTGTATTTGGCAGTTTCCACAAAACTGTTTTCCAGTAACCAACCATCTGATTCGCCCTCCAGATCCCCAAGCAGAAGGACATTCTTCATGGCTGTTTGTAGGTACCGGACACCAATAAGTACGGAAAGCTGTAAGACACAGTTAATGCTTAAACAGTGAGTTGAAATTACACCCTCAAGTCTACCACTAAGTCATCTTTCTGATTTGTGTATTTACAGGCCTCATAATTAATATTGAGCAAAGCAGACAAACTCTGTACTACCAATATACTGAACCACTCTACCAATTAATTACTTCTTTTTAGAAGGAACAATACGAGGGAGAGATGAATTGATTCTCTCTTCATTCTTCAGTTAACAATCCCCCTTGCATGTTATTAGCGCTTAAATACCCAGAATTACTCAGGAACCTTGCAGCCTTAGAGACTGCAAGCAGTTGATGTAGGATGGATGATAAATTAATGGGACCATTGGTCACTGGGAAAGAAAAAATTACTATATGTTAATTTCTATGGATTTTTTCCCATTGACCTTGATGAAATCAATATTTCCTCCAAGGAGGTTTAATCATTCATATGTAAGGCATATGTGTCCTATATGCCAAGGCATGAAAATTAAAAAGGAAGGTTCATGTACAAGTTTTGGAAAAAGCCCCACTTTCATAGTTTTGTTGCAGTCAAGATCAACATGCCCAGCTTGTCAATATTTAAGGGAGCACAGAGAGCCAACTCACAGCTTTTTCACATGCTGCCAAAGGCCTGTTATTTCTGGCACCACCACCTAGCACTGCTTGAAGATTGTTGTGAACTATTTTAATTACAGTGCTAGTATTTCTGTAATAGAGGATAATAGGAAAACTAAAACTTATTTAAAACAAGAAACCTATTGTAGTCATGCCATTGCAGGGTCATTTACTTGTAGATGACAACATCCAGACAACTCTCTTTACAGAGGTCAGCAGGAAGACTGCAGCTTTGCAGGGGTGTATGCTTGCCTGTGATGTGCTGATTCTGATTGCATAATCAGCAGCCTCATCTACATCTCAGAAAATGTGCCACGTTTGCAAGTAATATCTGTATGGTGAAACTACGTACTATAAAAAGGAGGCTTTGAGATATTAATACTTATGTTCAATTTCAACCATAAACAAAATTAATCTATTGAGCCACAATGTGCTCATGTTTTGTATATTCTTTGTTAAAACTGTCTTAAAACAACCCTCAGACCTTGTCATCTAATTTGCTTGCAGTTGTGTCACTGCATATATCATCCTGCATCTGATCCAGTAAGTATTTCCTTGAAGGAAATATACTATATTCTATTGAAAAAGCTCTGTAAATATACAGAATTATATACATAATTTCTAATAGTTCAACGAAATTTGCTTCTGCTCTGTAGACTTTGGGAAAAATTGCACTAAAGGAAGTCCTGCAACATTCCTGAAGTGCTTGTGGACTTTAGATGCTGAGGTATGTCACCGTATTTGTTTCCCATCCTAGAGAGAAGGAAGACTGATTAATCCGATGCAGACCATTTTTGTGAGCCTTACCTCAAACAACCAAATAAGCAATGCTGCAATGCCAATGGATCTCATAATGGCTGTGTAGTAATCCAGCAGGGCCTCTCTGCACCCCCTCACCCAGATGTTGAGCTCCTCCGTCAGGAAATCATAGTTGTAATGAGCACTGTTGTTGGTCAGCTGGTACTGGATGCAGGGCCGTGGGGAGCTGGGGTTGCAGCAGCTGAAGGGCACTCCATCCACCAGGAACTTGCCATCCACATTGCTCTTTAGGCGGCTGCAACAGGACAGAAAGCCTGGGCGTTACAAATGTGCTGTCAGCAGCAGGCAGTGCCGGTGGTTTTAGCAGAGGAAATAATGCAGGTCTGCTGCAGTGTAGGCCTTTCCAATGTAACAGAAGGAAAATGGGCATATATTTTCAGCTGGAAGAGTTGCTAACTACAGGGAAACTAAATGTTTAATTTTCTGTATTTTTCTGGTACGAGTGCAGTACCGCATGTGGTTCTTGATACTGTGCCACATGATGTGAGTTCAGTGTTCACAGAGATGTTGCCTTTTTAGATATCTTTGTGCTGAAAATACTAAAGACAGTTTCTGAATTTGTATGGAAGTTATTTTCCCTGCAAATCCTGTGCTTCAGTGCTTCTGGGCTGATTTTCAATGCAATCCTTCCCTAGCAGAGAACCTAACACAAAAACAACTTCATATGCCATGAGAATCACTGGAAATTGTCTGCTGGCCTTTCATCACTGTACCCATTGCAATGGCTGCTTCAGCTCATATTCTGATACTGATTCACAGGGGAGTTTCTGCTTCATGTAACTCTTAAAAAGCTACTTTCTGTAACTTTAAAATATGTATTTATTGCTAAAAATACTTCCTGTCCCTCCCCCATAAGATCAGCAGGAAAACAAGTGGGAAAAGACGAAAGACAAAAAATAGGATTAAGAAAAAAATCATAGGATGGAAAGAGAATACAGTCTCTGATTAATCACAATTTTCTGGAACAGTTTAATGAGTCCTTGATAACCTGTTTTTCCTTGTATTACCTTCTCTTTAACTACAATGTCATTGTGTGGACTTCTGTTTCCAGAAGAAACTTCCTGTTTCTGTCTTCAAAGAAACAGGTTTTCCAGAAACTGGAGAGTATCCAAGATGTTGAGAGATGCTCTCACACCTTGGGGAAGCAGCCTCTAAGCAAGTATGTATTTTCACACTCACTGCAAAAGACTCATTTCCAGAGACAGCCCCACATCTGAGAACCGTGGCTTGGTTTAATGAATCAAGGCCCTTTACCCTTTGTAAGGGGGCCAGAATACATGAAAATCAACTTTCACTTAGATATCCCGCTTCCACCATTTGCCAGTAGTATATTTTAATACCTTCCAAAACTTATCCATTTATTAATGTTTACAAATAATATTTCTCTGTTGCACTACAGCTGATTTAAAGGGAAGGAAGTCATTACAAGGAGCTCATTAATTGAACAGAAGATGCAGAAACTCTGGGGTCCAGCATTGTTTGGACAATTTGGGACTAAATGTAGCCCTTGAAACAAAGCTGCTAGAAAGCTCAGTGTTTTTGACAGTGCTGTGATGGCAGAATAATTGCCTTTATTTTGTTGCAGTGAGCTTGCTAAATGCAGCGTCCTTTTCCCCCCTCAATTTTTTTCCCTTCATTTTTCCTTTTTTCCCCTCCTTTTCCCTTTATTTCTTTGCATCCTTTTTCTCTTTTTTGTTTGAGTGATGGTGTGTGTTTAGTTTTGTTTAACATTCTCTCAAAAACATCTTCCTCAAAGATCTTCCCAAATAAGTCAGGATGTTCATCAGCCATTTCCCACCTAGGAGTGGGATAGGCACAAATTCCTCTCCATTTTCAAGTCCAGCTCTTCACTTTGTGGCTGTCATATTCCTGGGAATGGCAGCAGAAGGAAAGCAATGCAGAAGAACCCAAATAATGCACTGAAACTAGACTGGACTGTGTGAGCCCTGTCATGGGCACAGGCAAACCCACACACTGGAAGGGAAATAAGGAAAGGAGCCAGAGAGGCACGACTTGAATGTGGGAGGAGAAAAAAGTTGCTCAGGAGGAGGAGAGGAAGGCTGACACATTATGAAAGGGAAACTTTCACCTGGGTCAGGAAAATGCCTTATGTGTTTCAGGGCTTCATGTATATTTTATCACCAAATACAGTCCAGCATCTAAAATGGTTAAAATACAATCTCTTAAAGTAGGTCTTAAGCTTTGCTTTTGATCCCAAGCATCAATTCAACTATTTTTTTTTATTCTTCTTGTCATATGTTGTAAAGAGAAATCTTCTTTCTATTGCTAGCAGCAAAATTTTCTAGACTTGGGTTATGTCCTCCTGCTATTGTGTTTCCTCTGTCAGTAGCAAATTAAAGAATGTTGTATCTTGCTACTGTTGGAAGGGAAGACCTCAGTAACAGAGCCGAGTGAGCAAGACATTCACTGCTATTTCTTGTTGCAATCCAACGTTGTTATATTGTCAAGCAAAAATTTACTTTTAAGACTAAAAAGATGATTTTCACCCAACCAAAGCAATGACAGGATTGCACTACTGTAACCTGCTTCATCTTCCTACCACTCCCATTGATGGTCTCCATGCCTTGTCACATTGTGGTGGTGGCACTGGAGCTATGGAGGAGAGGGGAGGGAAGAGGGTTAGGAAGAAACGTGAAAAGTTCAGTTTTGAAAGGTTACATGTAAGCTGACAGTATGTCACCTCTCAGCTGCTTTGCCTCTTGATCTACCCACTGATACACAGTACAGGTTGAAACCAAAAAGATTTGATTCCTTCTCCATCCTTTCTGAGCATTACCAGCTGGGCTTTGCTTCCAATGATTTCACCTTAAATATTTCACTACCAGATTCATGGTATACTCTGGTTATACAGCACCAACTTGGATTCTGGCAATCCAGATAAATTAACCAATTTGCACACAGCAAAACAAATTCTGAAATTACTTCCCTCATGCACCTTCTGCTGAAATGGGGCAAAAATTAACTGACAGTGTATTCTCAAAATAATTTGCAGACCACAGGTGACCCTGCAGAAGAAAACAGAGTTAACACCCTGGGTAAAACTATTTCTGCATGTCTCACAGAAATAAAAGGCAGTATATTTAACCTCACAATAAGATACTAGTCTTAAGTTCTTTGTTGTTATGTCACTTTTCAGTGTACAACCAGGATTTGAAACATCTCTGGGTCGGTCTGTGTGGCACTTTCTAACTTGTCTCTTGAGAACACTTGTAAATCTTGCCTTATTTCCACGGACAGCTGTCTTATGTGTGCTGATGCCCTCTTGTCTGTATTCTCCTAGGTCCTGCCCTCTGGTATATTTGCAACATTACATACACACTTTGCTATGATGGCACTGTCAAGTTACAAATTCTGTGAAAATACGATCTTTGGCCTCCCTTTCTCTGCCTTTACGATCACAGATTTTTGAGTTCAAAAAAACAAAGCACTTAACAAACATCAGTCAATTTCTTTGTGTTTGTCTTTCCAAGGTATATGAAGCTACCACACTCTTGTCAGTGAGGACTTTTTTCAGCTTTGGAAGAATTACTACATATTAAATTGTCTACTGTTAGAAATTTTGTTACTTTTCCTATTGTCTGTAAGTATTACCAGACTCTTTTTGAGCATATAATTTCACAGTTGTTACATCGTGTAAAGCACCACCACCAAAAAAAAAAAAAGGTTTTTTTCTCCTTTTTTATGCAGTGTACATGATCATGATGTTTGACAGTTTTTCTCATGTGAACATACAGATTTGAACTTGGCTTTGTAAAATCTAATACCTTGAAAGAGAAAGGTCTTTCAATGTTTAGGATTGATTGTGCAATATACTGACAGTGCACTCATTTTTTTCTTTCCATTGTCAGCTCACTATAAGTGAAATTCAATTTTTGAGGTAGCTAATTTGCCACATTAAAAAAAGAAAGATACATCCTTGCTTTGCCTAGCATCACTAAAAGTTTAGCAAAAGGCAACTTTTGATTGTGCATGTAGTTAGCATATTTTGTAAGTAATGTAGTTATTCTACAGGGTTTTTTTATTAAGATACAAAGGTCCAGTAAAAAGACTTTGCCTTCTTTTATGAATTTTCCTGCTAGAATTTTTTGTTACGACTAGTAAATACTTACTCCTGAACCTCCTTGGAAGCCATATTCAGGTAACGAGCAGATACCCACTGAATTTCAAACCAGTCTCTAAAGCCATTGTTTCCACAGCAACGGAATCCAATTTGTAACAAATCCACTGTCTTCTTTAAGAAACAGCGTCCAGGTATGTCAGTGTCTTTATAGAACTTAATAGCATCCCTCAGTCCCAGGTAGAGAGACTCCTCCAGCTCGTTCCTCATGGTGTAGCACATGAGAGCACCCACCAGGATGCAGAAGGTAAAACAGAAGGTACACACGATGTATGGCAGCATAACCAGTTTCCAGCGAGAGAATTTGTTGGCATCTGAGCAGTCATAGCAGATTTTGCCACCCAGAAAGTTGATGATACATGCTATGACCCCTACAGAGATCAGCATGTTGGGGACAGAGTTGATGTCCCCTTTTGCCATCACTTCATTGCGCTTCTTGATCTCTATTTTCAGAAAGAGGCCAAGACTGAAGAGAATGATCCCACTTACTACAGAAACCCAGTTGAGTATCCATAAGATCTGAGCCAACTTGTCCCTCTTAGTTTTGGTGAATTTTACTTTGAGGACAGCCATAGTCAGATCAGCATTAGGAAAAGAAGTGTAGGTCAAGGGAAGCTCGTAAGCTGATTAGGAGCATGTGTCTAAGGCATGAAGTAGAAATCTGAGGGAGAGAGAGAGGGAGAGATTACTGTCTGTTAGACCAGGTATTTATAGAGTCTGCAGAGAATTTCCTGTACAGCCTCACGCACTCTGCCAAGGGAGTGCCCCAGTGAACTTTATGGCTTAAATTTCATACACTTAAATAAAATTCTAGGGACCAACTAGAGCAATTAAAACCAAGTGAACAGTACCTATGACCCTAGGGATTTTTGTGAAGAGCAAGTGCAGGCCTTCTGATGCCCATCTGCTGTCCTTCCTTCCAGAACACTCACAGTGTCTTTCCCTTGTACTTGTTGCCTGTATTTTCTTGACAATTACAGGTATTTATTATTCTTAGATAATAGATGTTACTGCCAGGTTTGTGTTCAAAAGTTGAATAAGCAGGATAAACAAACAAATATATATAGCATAATTACATAAGTCTTTTTTCCCTATAGAAAACAATGTGAAAAAACACCAGAAACATAGTATTCTGTGGGTATTTTTAGTAACTTATTGATTATGTGCAGTAAAACGTGATTTTGCTAGAAAAAAGCAAGTATTATCCCTACACTTATACTACTAAGATATGATTATTCTGGCAAAAAACTGCAGGGGGAAAGTACTGTGGTTATCGAGACAAAATGTTATATAAATAGTTAAACTGTCAATGATTGTGCTGGTTTTCTGGCAAATATTATCAACATTTTATTAGGTTTTAAGTGTTATGACCTGAATATATTTTTGGTGAACATCCTCCACTGCATTTTCCACTTGATCTGGCAAAAAAGCATTTTTATGTGAAGTAACAAACTACCCCACAAAAAAGGGCAGATTTTCACACCTTAATTAAAAATCAGCAGTTTAAGGTGTTCTGTTATTTTGCTGATTGACCTCCCTTTCTTTTTGAAAGTTCTTCTTATAAAACAGATCTTGGAATAGCATGATGTATTAAACAAGGCCTATTTAATCTTCAGGGAATCTCTACTGTCTTAACCTCTGCTCCTGCAGCTAAAGTTGCTTGTTCTTTCTCTTCGTCTTGAGAACTGTGACAATCACACCTTAACCCAACCCATCTACCACCAGTGATAGACTGATTTTCTTTCCAAATCCCCTATAT
This sequence comes from Campylorhamphus procurvoides, assembly GCA_013396655.1. Lineage (NCBI taxonomy): Eukaryota > Metazoa > Chordata > Aves > Passeriformes > Dendrocolaptidae > Campylorhamphus > Campylorhamphus procurvoides. The sequence goes on along the minus strand of WBMV01003883.1, from coordinate 1,149,628 downwards.
TCCAGTCAGAATCCTAAGCATCATTCCCACACAGAATGGGATCAATGTCCATTGTGATCACAGGGTGATAATCATACTCATGATAGACATTTTTGTGCAAACAAGTCCAGAAAATAATAATTTATAAAATTATAACACTTCCTTCAAGCCATTCTTCTACAGGATCCTTCAGACCTCATTTAAAGGATCATGCTTTGCTGGCACAGAATTAAGCCTCCCCATGAATTCAGCTGCCAGCCTGCCTGCTAAGCCTGGAGACAGTATCTTTGATTGCTTTGCTAGTTAAGCAGTTCATGACTTGACCTTAAACAGCTGGCAATAACGGCTGCTAATAGTTTTTTTTGCCTCTGATACTCAGGTCCCAGAGCTCACAATAGAGAGAACCTGTTGTGAAATTCCCTGACTGCTGATATGCACTTCGTGTTAAATGGCCAGGGCATCCGAGTGAATGCATCACTCACTGTTTGCTTCTATGAAATGCATGTATGTACTTGCAAAATGCCTCCAAATTGTTAGGCACACATACAGTTACAGTGTCACTGAAAACACATTACTTGCCAGACATATTTTGCTTTAACGTTTGAACAAATGTTGTAAGCAGTTCTACCTTTACTTAAAGTTCATCAGTTCAAGAGGCATTGTTGATTTTGGAGGGTGCAAATTTCACAGAATATCCTGAGCTGGAAGGGACCCACAGGGATCATCAAGTCCAACTCCTGGCTCTGCACAAGACACCTCAACAATCCCACCCTGTGCCTGAGAGCATTGTCCAAATGCTCCTTGGGCTTTGGCAGGCTTGGGGCTGTGACTACTTCAGAGGAGGCACGAGCTTGTCCAAGCTCATGGGGGATCCCTGTGACATAAGGACAGACTGAGGCTCAAGCGCAAACCTGAGTTTAGCACACCATTATCCTCCCTCTGGGGAAAGTTTTAACTGTTCATTACTGCAAGCTGGGAGACTTCTTAATTTGAGATTTTCTGTCATATTCTAACCACAGAGATGTTTGAAGCTGAATTCCGTAAGCTATTCTGACGTAGCTCCCTTCCCCATTTTCAGATGCCTAAAGTTTTAAAACATGTAAATTTCTGTTCAAGAGAAACTCTCCCAGTAATTCCTTACCTCTACTAATTCCCATTTGTTTTTTCCAGCTTCCTTGGTGCAATTTTAGTGTTGTAAGACCAGATTTCATGGAATATTCACATTCCTCTAATAGAGGTACCCACATCCCAGTCCTCCAGCAGCATAAGATCTTTGATTTCATATGAGCCCTAGTGCCAGAGGAGGGGGTTGGAATGACTCGTTGTTGTATGTAGTGACCACCTGTGAAGTGATCCTGGCTGTCACTGATACACCTGGGTAATTGCAGAAAGGATCTTTGGGACACACTGTGCTTTTCATGAAACTTTGAGTGCACTGAGTCTGGGGCAGGAGAACTAGTTACCCATTCTATTCCTGTGTTCCCTGCTTCTACGTGGATATTTATCTTGAGATTATTTTTACCTGTGCTAAGAGTTTACTGAATTTATTTCAGATAATGAGAAGCCTCTCTTCCCAACTTAATGTATATTTTAAATATACCATAACATTATTCTTTCCCTGTTTTATGAAGTATTGAATAAATTTGTTGCAGAAGATATATTGCAACACTCATACCGCTGTCTAGTAGCATTTTTTGGGCACCATGAAGAAAGTTCTTCCAGCTGAAAGAACTGAAGTGCAATTATAAGCTAAAAGTGTCAGCCTTGCTCTGCAACATGTATCTGTTCTTCCCAAAAATATGTTTGGCAGCAGGTTACTGTAAAACCACCAACACCCCCAGCAGTTCAGTGGAACTAACACCTCTATCAAAGTTCTTAGAAATCTTTGCACAAGCAACTCCATAGTTACGAATCGTATATACACACATGCATTTTTTCCCTGGCTATGGGAGAGCAAACTGGATTTTATTCTTTAAAGGAAGAAATATTTCTTTCAACAGAAGAAGCCAAATAAATGTGGAAATCTCTCCCTTAATATCAATACTGTTCTCAATCTTTCCTTGTCTAACTCACTTTAAACACAGCTTCCATCACCATACAGTAGCTTTTTGCTTCCAACATGCCTACTTGTTCTTTTGCTAACAAATTCCCCTAACTACACAGAACATGACATAGCACAGCTATTTATTTGTTAATAACATTTACTTATGAGATAAAAATTGTCTGAAGAAATTTGGTTTGCAGTTTTGTCATAAACAAACAACATTTTACTGATTTTTCTAAAATCTGTCATTTTAGGTAAACACACCTTGCTATTTCTGACAGTGTAAAAGAAACTACTAACCTGCTTCAGAGGACTGAACAGGATCTTGAAACTGGTAACCTGCTGAATACAAGGAAGAAAATACCTGAATCAGACATCCTGAGGATGATGGAAATACTGATTTCCTGATGTCTCCCTAGTTGTTCTGTCTTCACACTGATTCATCAGTGGAGACGGAGAAAAAGACTTCAACTCTCCTGCCTGGCTAATCTCTCTTTCCTCTCTAATCATAGCTAAGAGATTTATTTCAAGGTTCTTATGCCAGCAGGTTAAATCCTGCTAAACAGGCCAATTAACTGAGTGTGAACTGAGATCTCATCCACAAAATGGTTTAAGGGAACTTCTTTTACCTTTTTACCCCTCCCGAGGTTTGCACTAGAAAGTGACAGAGACTGTTCTTCGGTACTTGTTAATGTCTTCAAGAGTTCTTAATTTGTTCTTAACAATAAATATGCCCCCAAAAGAGAGAAAATGAGAATAATGAAACTTTGTGATTCTGTGGGAAGGGAAAATCTATCTTTGGCAATCATCATTTACATTCACTATTAAGTGCCTTACCCTTCACTCAGTATTTTGTTGCTTTGGATGAAACTGTCTGTCCTCTGTGTATTGAATGCTACTGTGTCCAAGGAAGGAATTCAAGTCACCAAGAGCAATTGGATCATCCTGTATGACTCACAGTAGATTCTGGTGTGGGAAGCTTTCCAGGTTCAAGAATAATCTAGTAGAAACCTCTGTTCCTAGACTCTTATCTAGCTCTATTCTAAGCCAAACCAAAAGCAAAAGCACATGGTTGACTGCAAGGGACCCTGCACCAAGCATTGTAACATGTATGAATATTCTCAGAAGCAGAAACTGTCCTCTCCCAACTAATGATGACCAATGAAACAATACCCTGATAGTACTGTGATTGTAATTCTGTATTCTGGGAATACATCTGCTCACCTCATTTAGGAGTCTCACGTAAAGGTGGACACCTCTGCATGCAGCAGTATTATCACACATTATTGGGGAAAGGTAAAAGATCAGTTACCACTAGAACTCTATCAAAGTCTGGTGTAAAGCAGACTGGAATATCTAGCTACAATATTCTAAAAAATAAAAACAATTAAATCTTGTTCACTTGGCAGAAGCCCTTTCATATATTACTGCACAGAAGAGGGAGGTTCATAATTGTCAGCATCACCCCATTGTGTGAATCCCTGTGGTGAAAATCCCCAATAACATGTTCCAACAGGGTAAAGTCATACAGTGAAATTCTCCCCCTTTTCAGTTTTTATGATGCAATCAAACTCATAATTAATGTTTATGCTACAAACTCCATCCAACAATGCATTGTCCACTACTGCAAGGCAAACACACAGACCTGCTTCCTTGACATGGGAGAAGGTCCCTGGAGCCACACAGGCTCAGTGTTCCTTTTGCTGGCAATTTCAGTTCAGAAAAATGTAATTTACTGTAACTTCACCCTTTTAAAGAAAATATCTGAAGTAGGGCATCCAGCTTTCTGTCTTGCATATGTGCTAATGATTCAGAGCATATGTGGTGATCTGGAACCTGCTGGATCTACTGCATTCGGACCCCACAAACACTTGCATATGATTAAATATACCCAAACTGGATTGAGTTAGTCCTGTGCACGTGAATCATTCATGCTTCAGACTTGCTGTACTCGTGGAGACCCTTAGGAATATGTTAGGTCTGTTCCAAAATGTACATTTGTGTACAGATGACTCTACAGAAGCATTATCAACAGGTATAATGTATTCCTTGTGTACACTGCAAGTACACAAATGTACACATTTTGAGCTATTATTCCAGCTGGGTAGTGATATGTTAGAAATCCTGGACAAATGACTGAAGTCTTTTTCTATGCCCAGAAAAAGTTCACTTGGGAAAACCTCCTGTATCTGCAGAACTCCTGACATATGTTGTCCCTGAGTATTAGAAAATGTTACTGCCTCAGTTACCTACTAGCAGAAAAATGCACCTTCCCAGCGGTTGCTTTACAACACAAATGGAGTACTTGCATGCATGAAAGCAAGCAAGCAGGAGGTGGCAGTGCTGCTGTATGTAGGTTTTTCCTACAGTACAGAGTAAGAAGCTTTTTTCAAAAATTTGTGTTAAAGAGATTAGAGGTCATTCACACAGCTAATGGAAGCTGAAGAATGCCTCATTTTAAGAAATTACTTAAATCCAATCTTAATGCAATTAGAGGTCAATGCTACCTGTACTTTTTGTTCCACCTCATATTGGGAAATAGTTTCAGCTGCAAAGTTAATATAAAAAGCTGAATTACTCAGAAATTAGTTCTGTTTTATGGTAATCTATAATTAACCATGAGGCACTTTCTTACAGACCTGCTGGGAAGCCTGGGCATCAAGACCACAGAGTAGCATTTTGTAACTCTGCAGGAGTACTTGTACGTGTGGGGCTGGCATCTATCACCCAGCGGTATAGAAAGAAATCACGCACCGTCCTGCTCACACTGGAGACTGCTGTGCTGTGGCTTTGGGTCTGAAAGAGGTAAATTAAATAAATGTTTGGCCAATTACTGACCTGTTTAGAACCATTCATATTTCAGTCCACAAGCAAGGTTAGATGTGTTACAAATCAGTGTAATGAAATAACTAGTTGGGATGATGCATTCTGCAAAGTATAATTTTACATTTAGCTTCCAAAAATTAATGTTTTACTTTTATATTTGGATGGCTTTTCATTTCATCTTTATTTAAAGTAGATGATAACTAGTGATACAAGATTTTGGAGTACTGGACTGAAGCTGGAGGCACTCAGTGAGTCTGGTGCGAGCGGGTACTATATGACCTTTCTTTAATATGTCAGTGCTTCAGAGGATAAGTCCATATTTTGGAAGAGATTCTTAATTATATGTGTTAAAGAGGAAGGGACATGAACAAGGGAATTCAGACCATCTGCTTTTTTTGGCCTCTGTAAAGTTGTGAACCACATGGTAGACACTGAGAGACCTAAGTTATTAAGCAAATAGAAGCAACTGGGTCTTTACAGAACATTCAGTTCTCAATTACATTTCTGAACTTTTAGAAAGGAAACATAGAGGTATTTAGATGATTATGGTTGTTTTAGTTAGATATTTAAGTTAAATCACAACATTTGAAATTCTTATGGAATTGCAGAGTCAGCAGAAGGAATGTCAAAACTCAAAGGCAAGAAGTAATGGCAAGAGACAATAATTTAAAAGAACCCAGTCTGTACATTATAATGGCACAAAACTTATTGAAAACTAAGTCAATTATATGTTTTCACAACTACAGCTATACACTTACTACAGTTGTGCCTGCTGTACTATTTTCCATGAAAAATACAAATACTGTAATTATAGCTCATTTAATTGCCTGCAGAACATCATGGATTAAACAAATCAGAAAGAGAAGTACTACAATTTTCATTTTTCAGACATTTAAAGGTTATAAAAAATATGAATGCTGAAGCCAGACTCAGGCAAAAAGGAAATTTTAGCAGACCTGCAAGAACTGCACTGCGCACGTACAGCTAGTCTTTTGGGCTACTGTATATTGCATGAAAATCCATGCTTGTCCCTGTCAAGCTGATTCCAATCCATAGAAACTGTACTGTCCACAGCCTCTGAGTCATCCACTCCTGACTCATGGTGAGTCACTACAAATGTAAAACTAAGGCACAGAAATTCACCTTAAAATCAGACCAGCAGTCTACAGTAAAGCTGGAAGTGAACCCATATTTTAAATTGGTTGGTAACCTAAAACTTCCATCTTGGCTGCAACTTTTTTTCTGAAAAATAGAACTATTTTTATAACCTTATTCATAATTAGGCAATGCAGCAGTCTTGCTTTTCCCCCTTGTACTTTATTCACTATGGATCTTATCCTCACAAGGTACTTACCAGAAAGCTTTTTGCAGAATGGAATTATACATGTATTACGAGGACTGGCAACAGAATTCCCCTTACATAATGAGGTAAAATTTCCATATCTCATAGCATCAATACCTTGGTGCACTATACTGCCAAGTGACCCTTCTTCCCTTAGCAAAGTAGTCAGACATACACTCTCACATTTCTCCTCAAAAGGATCCCCTTTACTAATCAGAACTTCTCCCTATTCTCAGCTTATTATAAACCTGATGCTGATGCTATTTTTCACTCTGTAGAACATAATTTGAACAGAACAATATTACTTGGGACATCTTGTAGGGAATTTGAGATTCTTTTAGGAAAAAAAAGATAGTTATCAAGTAAAAAAAGACTCCCAGTCTTTCTGAAGCTGTCAAAAAAAACAAAAGCCAGCACCTAGACACAGTGCTCTCAAAGCTCTTCTGAGAAAGATCCCAGATCCTTCTGTCCCTTCAGTGGTGACTTCATGCTTATTGACACTTGTCTAGAAATCATGATTTGTGAAAAAAGACTGAAGGAACTCAGGGTCCTTAGTGGAAAGAAGACTGATGGTGAGAAGTGAAAATAGTGTTCAACTAATTTTATAGGCAGTTGCACAGAGGAAGGAAATAAATTCCTTTGGTGACAGAATACGAGGATAATAACAAGTGAATTCTGTTTAGTGAGAATAGTGAAACAGTCCATGAAAAAGCTTGATTTCCATCAACAGAACAACTTTTATAACATGCTGACAAACACTGGCCAGGAATGTTGTACGGACAGTTGGATCTTCCTTGTAAAAAGGGCTGAACTAGACATCTCAATGTCTATGAATTTTCATTTGCTATAAACTGGTTAGCTGTTTCAACATCTAAAAAATTTGGTAAGTGCTTTCTTGTCTTTGGTCTATACTTCCTTTGCTTGTTGACTTTTGTTGGAAATGAGCTTATCAAATGTGTTTACCTTTCTGCTCTTCAGTGAGAGCATTGCTTTCACCTCCATTTGTATATTAATTTTTAGTTAAAATTTTCAACAAGTTCTAGGATTTGGTGGATGTTCTATTTACTAACCAAACCTATGAATTTTCCATCTCTATGAAGTCTGTGCTTCCTGCTATCTATATTCTCCTTTAATTTTTTTTTCTTTCTTTTTCTCTCTTTCCTGACAATCATTTGATTTCTGACTCTCCAAAATATTTTCTGAGCTTTGTCTTCCACTTCTGTGGTCAGCTAAGCAGAAATATTATTCCAAACTTCTGACTCATACAGAAACAAATAAATAACCTCAAGCCCACAATGTCCAGGCAAGGAAGTTCCAGTGGAAGTGCTTGAAACCAATGAGTCTGTACTTTGCAGTATGAGTCATCTACTCCCATATATGTTCATTTGAAGAAAATAACTGCAGAGTTCAGGTGGTCTTGCACATTCTTAACCACTTCACCCTTCTCCATCAGCAGACATCTGCATATGTTTGTGTCTAGGTAAGGGTTTTAATATTTAAAGTTTCCTTAAAGAAACATTAGATCATTCCTTTTAGACAAAAACCACTGATGAAAATTCTCACATCTCCCTCACCCCACAAGAAAGAAGATTTCCAGGAAAGCAAACTTACTTTTCCATTGCAATTGCTTATGAAACCTAAGGAGGCTGAAGTTGGAAGCAGTAGAAAATTGTGTTCCATCTATAGACAATCCTGGAAGTTCTGATCAAGTTCTTCAAATAAGAAAGATATATGAAGTTTATATGTGGGTATATTCTCACTCCCTGATCTTTTTAAAATTAAAAAATCATAAAAGCTAGAGCTGTCTCTAGTTGTGTCCAGAAATAGCTTAGTGTCACTTTGGTCTTTACAGGCTTGTTTCTATATCTTTTAAATTCAGACAATTTCTATTTATTGCCTCATTAAGTGATTTAATACTTATTATATATAATCTTAATAAATTATAATAATATTTATAATTATAAAATATAATTATTAAATATTGATGCTTTACTAGACACATAAGAACATCTTTACAGGACTGGGAACTGTTTTTCATACAGTCAAACTTTTCAGCAACTCGTATTTCCATGCATATGCCATGCACATACCAGCACAACTAAATTTTTTTGTTCACATCTTTCCATAGCAGCTACATGGTTATAATACAGTTTGATTAGGTAAGCCTTTGGAATTTGTAGTAATTTCTGACAGTAATCCTCCTGCTCTCTAAATTCAGAGTTCTGGTGTGCAGTACTTTTCTTCTCCTTGCAGTCCACAGCCAAATTAGACATTTAGGATTGAACTAAGACAAGACAGTTTGTGTTGTAGTTTAACCCCAGCTGGGAACTGTCCCACCCACGCAGCTGCTCACTCAGTGCCCCCACCCCTGACACAGTGAGTCTGTTGTCAACATTATTCTCATACTAAATCCAAAACACTGTACCAGCTACTAAAAAGAAACAACTCTATCCCAGCTGAAACCAGGACGGTTTGCTTTACTGATTTACTTTGCACCACCTGAGATACGTACAGGTCTTCAGAACAAACACAGAGGTGCCCACTTGCAGTAGTTTGCAGCTGCTAACAGCTGCAAAAAAGGAGACCTTTTTACACTGAGATAGTCAATCAGCACTAACAGTGTAAAAACTGGATAAAGGGCATAGGACAGTTTTTGGCTCCGGGTAACATTTTCCAAGGCAAATCAACACAATGCATCTCAGCTGAACTACTTCTACTACCAAAAAAAAAAAAAAAAAGCTAGAGTAGCTTGATTTCATATTTACATAGAGATTTGAATGTGTTGGTGGGTTTTTTTTGAGATTTTTGTGTGTGCTGAAGATATTCTGCAAGTTCACACTGACAGAGGAAATGCTGGTATCTGATATATTTACCACCATCTCTGAACCAAAAATAGTAGAACAGAAAGCCTTGACAAACCTCTTGGTGTATTTCTGGAGGAGTGAATTAAAAAAGATTAAATCTTTTCTGTAAAGACCTCCTTCACATAAGTGGAGACAGATTTTGCTTTTGAAAAGGCTCAGTTTGAATTTTTTCCCTGCTTGACTTTTATTCGAACCATTCAAATTTAGTCTAGTTATGAAAAGTGCATGGTAATTTGGAAACTAACAGATCACTATAAGTGAGGATGAAGGGAAAGGCTATTTGGTCTTCTAAACCTTACAGTGTGCATGCTGACTTACAGTATGCTAAGAAGACATGTACTCCTGATAGGATTTCCATGATAATATGCATGTCAATGTGATTGCATTAGATAATGAATTAACTTGGTAAGTTCCAAAGTGGTCAGAAAAACTATGCCACTTGGATCTGCAAGGGTAAACAGACAAACCAGATAAACAAGTTTGTTAAGGCTTTCCCATTCTCTTTAATTAAACCAGAATATTTTCCTGAAGAATTGTACACCTCAGGCAACCTGTCAGTTATTTGGAGAACAATAAAGTACTCTTTGCAAACGGATTCATATTCATGACCCCCTCATTACATCTAACTCCGTACATCTAAGAGGTGGTTAGGGCACACATCTACACTCAATTATAATCTGTGAGGAAAAGTGCTGCCTACCTTGGAGTGAATGTGAAAAAAATACTTGTTGGTGCATAAGAAGAACAAGTATAACAAGCAGCCTATCCTAGAATAACTTTCACCTTTGCAAAGCCTTTAAGACAGATTTGGAAAAATATGTAGCTTCAGGACAATATTTTCCAAGAGAGAAATTTTAAGTGCCTTTCAATTATAAGCAAAACTCACAACTCCATTTTGTAATTGAATAAAAGATGTATTGAGGAAAAAAAGGGCAACTCTCTCCACCTATTGCCATCAACACTCATTTGTTTCCATTCACAAAATGAATGTTTTCCCATTATACCACCTTTCTTACTAACCCGTTCCGTTGTTAGGCCACATTATACACATGTGCATTCACCACATATAAATATATGCTTATCACCAGTGCTTATGCACACCCCCGTGCCCGGAGGCAGTTCCCTTTGTGACCGAAGAAGGCTTTGGCTGCAGCTGACACGGAGCAGGTCCCCACTGTTGGGGCTCACTGCTAGGTTTGGTTCACAGCTCCCACCCCTGGGTAGCTCACTTGTTAAACTACGAGCGCTAAGATCTTCCTATTCATTCCAAAGTAGCAGTAGGAGAAACTGTTTCCTAACCCTGCTCTTTAACTATGATCTCCTTGTGATGAATGAAGAAAGGGCTTCAATTATTCACACTATCATCTTATCCGGCTGACAGTAGGGAAATAAAGGCACTTTTTTTTTTCCCTGTTAGACAACTTCACACGAGGGCAGGACTGCGGTGTGTTCACTCTCTTCATCCAAGCTGCTGCGAGCACAGCCCCTCTGTCCTTCCCTTTGCGCACCGAGCGGGCTGATCCTCCCGGCCGTGTCCGGGGTGCCCCAGGATGCGGCCCCGGGGCTGATCCTCCCGGCCGTGTCCGGGGTGCCGGACAGTGCTGCCCAGGGCGGGGGACGGGCCGCCTTCCTCCCCCTGAGGGGCCGCGCTGCCCCGGGCACGGCACACACCGCTGCTCCTGCACCCGGCCCGGGCCCGCCCCAGCCGCTCCTTCCTCAGCCCTTCCCGCCCCAGGCGGGGCCGGGCAGCGAACGGAGCCCATCATGCCCGGGCACCCCGCCCGGTGTGGGCAGCACACCGGCCCCGACCCCGCGGGCAGGGGCACCCGCAGCCGCAGTGCCCGGCCTGGCGCTGCCCCGGCCCCGGCCCCGGCGGGGAGCAGGCAGGGGGCAGGGGGCACACCTGCAGCGGGTACTCGGGCAGCGGTGGCTCCTGCAGGCC